>BHFT01006195.1:0-11134 GCA_004320025.1 Laticauda laticaudata
CCAACGGATGGCAAGCGTTTTTCTCCATTTTACATCCTCTTTGCATCCGTTGGTGCAGTGTGACATGGGCTTTAAACTGTTTCAAGAACAAAGCTCCCCAACAATTTGAAAGGACTTCTTCAAAGGCCTTCTTCTTCACTTTACAAACAGCTCTCATCATTGATAGGAAAGTGGGGAAAAAAGAGACCGAACCACCAGAAAAAAACATATCCAAATTCCCTACTTAATAATAATGTGCCAGCCAGTCGGTGTTGACTCAGTAAGCACATAGATGGTTTTCCTTCTTTACCACCATGTGGTAAAGTGTTTATTTTTCTCAAGTGTTTATTTTTCATTATTATTTTGCTTCCAGAATGAGTGTAAATTTCATTATAACCCAGAGTGGGACTGTATACTGTACCTGTATGCCTACAATATCCATTTCTCACAGGGATAAATCCTTAAGGAAAGACATTTCCTCTTAGAACTTGTTTAAATGTGCTATATTATCATTTTTGCAGCAGACTGCTATCGAAGGCAGTGAACTTCAACACATGCTGATTATACTGTATTAGCTTCTGAAATATTGACACGACCCCGATTGATACGAATTTTAAATAAAGAAAACTGTCTGAGGGCATGAAAGCAATGTATAAAATTCCACTCTTGCCAAAACCAATTTCCAGTTCTGATTTGGGAGACATTTTTTATGACTGTCAAATTTTGTAATAAAAGGGGTGCAGTTTTAGTCTCACAACTATAGCTGCCATTTTGACTTTTTCACCCCTCTTTGGATGCCTATGCCAAACCATCACCAGGTCTCCTTTCCTCTTTCCTCCACAACAAAAAAGATTGTAATTACTGCTAATGCAGCGTTGCCTTCAAATTGTGGTTAGATGTGTACATCATGGTTTCTGGGTTTCTTGGTTAGCTCTAAGTACTTGGTTAGGAAGTGATACCAAGCTATGATCTTACTTTTTTTCCCCCATCCTGAAATAGAAATCTTCCTCAGGACCTTTCTTTCACATATACTATTTAAAATCTTGCTGACAGTAGATAGAATAAATCTGTCACATATATGGCACAGTCTACATCTCCTACCTTTTCCCTATCTAAACCTCAGCTATGATAGTTGCTCTCTAGCAAGTCAGCCTTCTGTTCCAGTTTGCAATGGTGCGGAACATTAGCAGTGTCAGCCATTCCCTAGCATATCATGCGTATTTTATGACCGGAGCAGCTGCCTACAAAATTCATTTTCAAATATAGGCATTTTCCCATCAGGGTTCAACTCAGGACTGGACCTGAGCTGAAAGCCCAGCTTGGTGCAAGTTGTTTTGCTTTGCTCTCCTTTCTTCCTCTCCTTTTTGTCTCTTTCTTTTTTTCTCCCCCCCCCCTTTCCCCACCTCTTTCTGCTGGGCATTTTATACTCCAATTATTTTACATTTCCCTTCATGATGGTATTGAAAGAGCTGCAAATGAATCAATGCAAATTAAAGTTCTGTTGATATCTGTGCTGAGCATGTGTTTCAGGTTTAATGCTGGGCCTGGCTATCAAAGGTATCTTCTTCTGTCAGGTAGGAGAAGCTGTGACTCACTTGCAGCTGGGCAAAAGAGATAGAGCCGAGGTTTTGAAGAGAGACACAAGAAGCAAGTTAGGACTGGGGAAAATCCCTGTGATGTTTTTTGAGAAGCTGTTGTAGAAATGGGAGGCAAAGGATCCAAAACACACACTCTCTCTCTCTCTCTTCCCCATCCTAGGATTGTTCTGGCATAATAGATCTGTTAATTTCTTTTAAAAAAGATTTTAAAACTGCAATTATGAAATGAAATACTACTAGTACAAGTGTACTGCTTGAATAGTACTGCCCAGTCAACTTCCCTATAGTTTTAATAATCCATTGCGACTAGTTCAGCCTTCTGGGTAGTTAGTTGAAGATGACCTTGAATCTGAATCTCCTCAGTTCTGGCCCAATGCCCCAACAATGGTCTCATGCACTGGACTTCAATTCCATAGAAGTACATCACAGTGGTCAGTAGACTGAATGAAGAGATGGCCTCTCACTGGTTGAAGCTTTTTCTATAATTACTGAAGCCATTGTATAATTCCTTGACCTATATAAAATAATAATGGTTTTTCTAACCATCAAAGGTATAGCACAACATTCCTACGTTCAATGTCTTCTATATGGGCTGGTTTGGATTATTATAATCCAATATATTTCGATAGCATACAGGTTGAGTATAGTAAGATAGATATGAGATTCATGGATGTACAGTCCCCCTTGTGTGTAATCACACCATACATTGCTCCAGTCTATCTGCCAAGAATCAAAGGAGGCCTGAAGTTATCTATTATCCCGTTTTAATCTGTAAAACTCAGGCAGAGAGAGGTTGTTTTTTTGGTTCCAAAGTATGTGAACCTCTAGAGTTTATAGTATATTGCTCTATGAGGCAATAGCTACAAGAGCTCAGTTGACCCTGAAAAGCTAAGTAGAGTTGCATTTGATTAGTAGCAATGGGAGACCTCAGGAAGTCTCAAGGCTGTAAGCTGATCAGTGCACTGCACACTGGATAGAAGCATTCCTGTTAAACAGACAACAAATGGTCAAAATTGGGAGTGTCCTATCAAATTCTGTACCTGTCAATTATGGTGTCCCCCAAGGCAGTGTTCTAGGACCAACTCTCTTCATACTCTACATAAATGACCTCTGTGATCATCTTAAGAGCAACTGTGTTCTCTTTGCTGATGATGTAAAGCTGTTCAATATCACAGACAATACTGCTATCCTTCAAAAGGATCTTGACTATGTATCAGAATGGTGAAACAAATGGCAACTTCAAATCTCAACAGATAAATGCTTGTCTTACATATTGGCAAAAAAAGATCAGAAAATATAATGCAAACTGAATAGTCAAGACCTTGTTGATGATCCAAGACAGAAGTGGTATTCAGCAGGTTCTGACCAATTCTGGAGAATTGGTAGTGGAAATTTTGAGTAGTTTGGAAAACCGGCAAATACTACCTCTGACTGGAGATTTTACAGTATCCTTCCTCTGCCAAGCTCACCAAGCCACACCCACAGAACCAGTAGTAAAAAAAATTGAATTTCACCACTGATACAAGCTCTGTAAAGGACCTTGGAATACTCATCTCTAATGATCTAAGTGCTAGAGCCCCTTGTAACTACATAGCCAAAAAGGCATTAACCAAATCCTAGGTAGCTTTTTCTCTGGTCATACTACCAGAGCATACAAAACATTTGCTAGACCAATACCTGAATACAGCTCATCAGTCTGGAACCCACATTACATATCTGATATTAGCACAGTTGAGAAAGTCCATAATATTTCACAAGAAGAGTTCTCCACTCCTCTACTTGTTGTAGAATACCTTATACCACCAGACTTGAAATTCTAGACCTNGTCTGGAACCCACATTACCTATCTGATATTAACACAGTTGAGAAAGTCCAGAAATATTTCACAAGAAGAGTTCTCCAATCCTCTATTTATTGCAGAATACCTTATGCCACCAGACTTGAAATTCTAGACCTAGACAGCCTTGAATTATGCCGTCTTCAGTCCTATCTGAGTATGGTACATAAAATCATTCATTGCAATGACTTACCTGTTAATGAATACTTCAGCTTCAAGCATAACAACGGAAGAGGACACAATAGACACAAACTCATGGTTGACTGCACCAAACTTGATTGCAGGAAATACGATTTTAGCAACAGATTGGTCAGTGTCTGGAATACTCTACCTGACTCTGTGGTTTCCTCCCCAAACCCCCAAAACTTTAACCTTAGACTATCACCTCTTTCCTAAGAGGTTTGTAGGGGGCGTGCATAAGCGCACCAATGTGCCTACCGTCCCTGTCCTATTGTTTTTTTATTTTTCTTATGTGTATCCATGTATGGATAAACTATGTATAAACATAAACATTAACATAAACCATGTTTATACCTATCATCTTGTAAGCAATTGGCAAATCAAATAAAATAAAAAAATAAATGTGTGTTATGTATTTGAAAAACCTCATCTGTTTTCTCCTAGCTCTTTCACAAACGTAGGTTCTTAGATGCAAAACTCATCTGTAGGTCTGAGAGAACATGTGGCAGAATGGTAGACAGAGTTTACTGGTTGCATTTGGTCACAAATGGAAGGTGTCATCAAGTCCATATGTACACAAATCATTAAAAGCAAATGAGGTTTTTCAAATATTCTCCACTTGCACATTGTTGCTTCTGGATTTGTTGGTGGCAGCTGAAGAGTAGATATGAATAAATGATTTTACAGCTTGTCATTTCCATCAGCCAGCAGGTGAGTGTGCTTTTGATGCTTCAGACCATTCCAGTTCAAAACAAATGACATCTGTTCACAGTGGAGATTGTTACATTCTTGCTCTGGTAATTACTGAGACATGTTCAAATGACTTTCTCTATGTGGCTCTCCTACAATGATTGTATTTTTCTGTAGATCCAGTTTTGTGCTGAGTCTTAGTTTTAATTGGATTATTATGTTGAAGCTGTTCTTATTTGTATAATAAAACCTATAAGCAATATTACTGTCATTACTATTGCCAGCAATCTTTGCTTAAATTGCTTTACATGCAGTGAAGATATAATATGTATATTTTCTGGAGTAAACTAGTTGAGAGGTGATGTTGACTGGCTGTAAGTAAGAAAGAAAGGGAAGTAAGCAGTGGGGTACCACAAGGTTGGATCTTAGTACTCTTCAATATCTTCATATGCGACTTAAATGAGGGAATAGAAGGGGAACTTGCCAAATTTTCAGATGATACTCAGAGGAATAGCTAAAACTCTAGAAGATAGGCTCAAGATCCAAATGGATCTTGACAAGCTTGAACACTGGATCCTATCTAACAAAATGAAATTAAGTGTAGAGAAAAGTAAAGTTCTCCACTTAGACAAGAAAAGCCAAAAGTACACATATAGACTGAATGAAACCAGGCTTAATAGCAGTAACTGTGAGAGGGATCCCGGAGTCTTAGTGGACAAGCTAAATCTGAGCCAGCAGTGTGTGGCTGCAGCCAAAAAATCCAACACAGTCCTAAACTGCATTAACAGAGGGATACAATCAACATCAAGGGAGGTACTAATACTACTTTATAAAGCTTTGGTCAGACTACATGCAGAATACTGCATCCAGTTTTGGTCACTGCATTATAAAAAAATGTTGAGACTCTAGAAAAAGTACAGAGAAGAGCAACCAGGATGATTAGGGAACTGGAGACTAAAACATATGAAGAACAATTACAGGATCTGGGCATGGCTAGTCTAGTGAAGAGAAGGACCAGGGGAGACACGGTAGCAGTTTTCCAGTATCTGAGAGGCTGCCACAGAGAGGAAGTGGTCAAGCTATTTTCCAAGGCACCCGAAGGCCAGACAAGGAATAATAGATGGAAATGGATCAAGGAGAGATTCAACATAGAAATAAGGAGAAAATTTTCTGACAGTGAGACCAATCAACCAATGGAACTGTTTGCTATCAGAAGTTGTGGGAGCTTCATCACTGAAAGCTTTCAAGAAGAGACTGGATTGCTATGTGTAAAAAAATGATGTGGAGTCTCTTGTTTGAGTTGGGGGTTGGATGATTT
This sequence comes from Laticauda laticaudata, assembly GCA_004320025.1. NCBI lineage: Eukaryota > Metazoa > Chordata > Lepidosauria > Squamata > Elapidae > Laticauda > Laticauda laticaudata. The sequence continues at coordinate 5,603 of BHFT01006195.1, forward strand.
ACAAGATACCTTCCAACTCTGTTAATCTAATCTAATCTAATCTCATCTCATCTCATCTCATCTCATCTCATCTCATCTCATCTCATCTCATCTCATCTCATCTCATCTCATCTCATCTCATCTCATCTCATCTCATCTCATCTCATCTCATCTCATCTCATCTCATCTCATCTCATCTCATCTCATCTCATCTCATCTCATCTCATCTCATCTCATCTCATCTCATCTCATCTCATCTCATCTCATCTCATCTCATCTCATCTCATCTCATCTCATCTCATCTCATCTCATCTCATCTCATCTCATCTCATCTCATCTCATCTCATCTCATCTCATCTCATCTCATCTCATCTCATCTCATCTCATCTCATCTCATCTCATCTCATCTCATCTCATCTCATCTCATCTCATCTCATCTCATCTCATCTCATCTCATCTCATCTCATCTCATCTCATCTCATCTCATCTCATCTCATCTCATCTCATCTCATCTCATCTCATCTCATCTCATCTCATCTCATCTCATCTCATCTCATCTAATTGTCTGTATGTTTTCTTCCAGGGAGAATCCATGAAATCAATTGCTTAGCACTTGTGGGGCTCATCAGAGTGGGTTGGGTTAGACAAGGGTTTTGTATTAGGTTTGTGGTTTTTTTTTCTATGAGTGACATGTTTCCATCTGTCTTCTTCCTCTATGGGGTCAATTCTTTTAGAAGTTGTTTGATCATTATTATGTTCAATTTGGAATATTCTTCTTGCAAGGTTTGGAGCTTCTCATTTTGTAGATTGAGTTTCAGAGAGGTTAGAGTTTTCTCTAGATCCTTTACTTTTTCTTTGAGTAACTTGATTGGTTTACATTTGGTACATTTGGTAGTTTGGGTCTTCTATGGGCATAAGTGTATACATGGAACATGTTTTGCAGATCACAATAGTACCAGTTAGTTCTTCCATGAGTACATTTGAAAAAAGTTGAAAATGAAAGTGTAGAAGGTTTTAGCACAGATTTTTAAAAGAGAAAAATGTCAAATGTAGAATTTTGATATGCTAACAGATCATTTAAGTTTCAAATTTATGGGGGATAGTGTAGCTAAAAGTTAAGGTTCTAGCAATTAAAAATGTCTAGTTTTAGGATTTAAAGTTCCATAGTTGAAAATTGTCTAGTTTAAAAATTTAAAGTTCTAACAGATAATTTAAATTGTCCAATTTTAAATTTTTTAGTGTTGAGTGGGCTTAAGTGCAAGGTTCGCTCTTAGCCTGTAATGGAATGTTCTATAATTATCCCTCTCCTCCTTACCTTCTTATGATCTTTCCCTCCCTGCCTTCTTGTGGGCTGAATTTATCTCTTTCTCCTCTGCCTTTATATGTTCTGTATTTGCTATTATCTACTCACCTTTGATATTTTTTGCCTTGTGTTCTGTGTTATCTTTTTGTCCTCTCTTCCTACTTGTATCAGATATTCAGCTCTCCCTGTTTTTCTCAGTTCATGGCGTTTCCCTGGCCCCTCATCTGCTGGCCTGCCAGGCTGTTCTGTTGCCATTCTCAGTCACTGTTTCACTGTGCTGCAATGCTCCACCATCACCGACAGCCTCTGGTTCCACTGTTGCTTTACCATTGTTTTCCATGCTGCTTTCTGCATTGCCATCAAGATCTGGTTTGCTGTACTGCTCCTTGCTGCTGGCTCTCCTTTCTGTTGCACTGCCACTGCTCTTTGCTCCTTAGCCATGTGGCTCCCATTTGCTCGTCCGTTGCACCTGTGTGCTGCTTCTCCCAGCAACAGGACTGCCTGGATGGCCTACAATAAGCTCACCTCTTGCCTCCTCTCTACAGCCAGTTCTCCTCCTCCTCCCTGCTCTGCCCCTCTCAATGGCTTGCCTTTTTGTTCTTTGCTGGTCATTGCTTTGCCTTCTATCAACTCGTCTCTCTGCCCCATGGATTATTTTCCTACCTGCTCCATAGCTGGTCCCACTTGCTCACTGGCTCACCTCTTTGTTCTGTGCCAGTTCATTTTGTCTCTCCACTCATCTCACTTCAGTGGGCTTCCAGGCTCTTGGATAGGCCTCTCGGGTGTATCTGGGCTTCTCTCAGCAGGCCAAGTTCGCTGTGGGCCACTGCCCTTGATGGCATTTTCCTCCTATTTCTCCAATCTTTCCTCTCCTTTTCCTTTCTCCACTTTTTTTGTCTTTTTAAATGATTTATTCTATGATTTATCTTTCTTCCTCCATCTCTCCTATCGTTTACCTTAGTTTAACAGCAACTTTTCTTCCTGCGATGTAACTATGCTTCCTCCATTGCCGCCATCTTGATCAGTTTTACTGATAACATTGAAAAGTTCAGGAACATTGATACTCTTAGTTGGGTCTGTTAGGATTGTGCTGCAGAAAACTAGATGACCACTAGAAAGCAAAAAGGAGTGTATTCTGAGTATCTTGGCTACCATGTTGTGGTCCTTACAGGCATTTGCAATGCAGATCTGGTAGTCCTAAATGCAATCTACTGCCATTTACTTTCTTTGTTATATCATTTATATCATAAGCTGAGAATTAGACAACCTCAAAAGAATATCAACACCGCATGATGTCCCATGAAAAAATGCTCAATATGCCAGCAATGATGAGCCTGTATTGATCATATTGAAAGTGTGTCTATTAACCAGTAGGGACCAGATTCCATACTGTTAAGTCATTGAGTGAGCCCTGTGGCTTACAAAGAATCAATCAATTCATCTCATCCATCTCAAATAGCAAGATTTTAGGAAACAAAATCCTATTCCCATTCAATTCACTATTTTGTCTTTACATCACAGGAATGTTATTGGATTCACAATTAATGTACGCTGTATTTCATCTTTTGTTTCAGTCTTCAGTGCTGTATAGAAAAGGTCTCTTTCTTTGGCCTAAATACAGTCAATACTTCATTTGAACTTTTGTTCTTCCTTAATTAAGTAGAAAGGAAGATGGCCAGAATTTGCAAAATGTTCAGAATAATAAGCTACATAAAAGGTCTGTTAGGGATCTATCAAGAGCAATAAAAAAAGGTTATGAATGATTAAGAAATCATTCCAGCGACAACTGCAGTTCCAAATGGCTGCATTGTTTGACAAACATCACTTGTTCAAGCCACTAGTTGCTGTACTGCCATTTTATTCTGTTTGTAATGTTATATGTATTTTATCTGTTCTTCACTTTGATCTTTACATTATTATCAGGACTCATTTCCATCAGCCACCTTGTATTTCCATTTTAGGAATTAGGCATGTGATTCCTGTCATTCTTGTCCCTGTCTCACCGAAAAAAAAGCCAACATGTATATGACTGTATATACATAACTATGGCCACTTCTCGATGTAGACACAATCATGCTCATTCGGTTGGGAATAGCAACCAATGAATATTTGAATAAATTAACAACATGATGGCATAACCTTCAAAATTCTATTGTTTATAATAAAGATTTAAATAGCTAATAACTTAAATTGTTGAACTAAACTTAATTAAACTCTTATGGTAATAATTCCTTTATGTACAACAAGTTTAGTATGGCTGACAATGGGCATGCAAATAATAAATTAGGTCTAGATTTAATGAAAACCATGTGCATATTTATCCATTTTTATCATGGAAGAGAATTTGTCATTTTATTAGATGGAATTCTGAGTAGCAATTTCAGGGGTATTAGTTTTTTTTCCCCACCATGTAAATCCCAGGGACGGTATTGTGGATATATCGTTTCCCAGTTCCCATCTACACTAGTGGAAGTAGGTAAGTAGGTGAGAATGTTTAAATAATATTTAAATGTCTCCACTGTACAAAGCATATCTGGCTGATTCTGTTAATAAAACATCAATTAAAAAAACAATTTAAAATGTTTTCTATTTTCTTTTATTAAGTCAACCACGGTACCTAATCCAACATGTCAAGGAAGTATAAGTTTGGAGGACTCCATTTTACATAATTTAGGCTCATATAAGAAATACTATATAATATAGTGAATGAATGTAATGTGATTGCTGCTATATTATATGATTTTGCATACAACATCTAATTATATTTTCACAATATACAGTATGTGGATACTGGTTCATGTGCAGCATATTTGTTATAATAAACTTAGAGGAATATTTTTAAGCATATTGATGTTGGAGGATGACGCTGGAAACTTTTACAGGTATTTGGGATAGGTATATCCATTCAGTGTGGAAGATGTCTTCTTTATTTCATTATACTTCTTGGTATTTGTTTACTTCTTATTGGAAACTTATAATTATTCAGTTACTTTTGAATGAACTTTTAAAAAATATTATTTTAAAAACTCCATAATTCAGTGGCTCCAAAGAGAAAAATATATAGTATTTGTTCCTTTGAAAATACACTGAAATATCCTGGGGATTGTAATAAACAGAATAATTAGACTTACAGAATTAGACTTCCTCAACCATATTCTTGGCAGATAAAGTTATGAAATGGATGTTCATGCTATCAGTAAATAAATCCCCCATTGGAAGGGCATAACCAATTGATCTTTGTTAGTAACTTATCCTTTGTTCTTGCTCATTGACTTGCTTAAACTTTGTTAAGAATGTTGCTCTTTTAGAGCTAATTATGGTATGGACACCTGTCTTGGAGAAAGCAATTTGTTAACAATTCATTTTAAACATGCCAGTTAACAGCTGTCTGAAAGTAATGAATGGCTGCTCATGGACGATTCTATCTATAGTTCAAAGATTACAGTTCAAAGATGAAAATGCCCTGTATGCCATTTTCAGCTTTCAGATCATTCGGCTCTGATTTGGTCTCCCAATCGTCCAAACTAAGTTCCCATTTTTCTTATAAAATGGTAGATGCTAGAGAACTTTTGGATTGTCTTGCCATAATATCAAATTCTAGTAAAAATCTAGCAGTTCATTAAAAAAAATCTCAAAATATTTTATTTCTATTTGATTTGTTACAATGAAATAAAGGACAGAATATACACTAATCCTTTGAACTGCTGTAAATATCTTTTTATTCTTTAAACACCAAGATGCAAAGTTAATACAGTGCAGTTTTTAAAGTTTTAGTTCATTACATTAAAACTGTATCATTGATTGGGAGGCAAAGAGAAAGTTATAGCTTGCATAACAAGCAATAAATAATCAATGCTTTCTAACTTCCTCTACCTGAAATTCTTAACCCTTTTCACGTGTAATTAAATCCCTCACTGTTATTTTGTAGCTAAACAAAATTATTTTTATTAATATTATATTAATTAATATTTTTATTATTTTATTAATATTTTTAAACTAATGTTTATGTAGTTTACCCTGTTCTTTGAGAAAATTCTGTTTTCACAATATAGTTCTCAGAGTGGAAATGAAGACAAGAAATATCTTAAGTATGTTGGGAACTAGGACCAGTTGTAGATCTATGAGATCTATGAAGCTTAAGTAACTTTTATTTAATGATACTATTACAGCTAGGATTAAGCCCCTGTCACACAGCACCAACGGATGCAAAGAGGATGTAAAATGGAGAGAAACACTTGCCATCCGTTGGT
>BHFT01006196.1:0-18985 GCA_004320025.1 Laticauda laticaudata
TTTAATCCTTTATATACGAGATGCATCCACTTACATCCTTTCTATTTCCGTGCTACTAATGCTGTGTAGACGTTCCGTGTACCCTTTGTTTCCTCCCTCTTTCCATTTTCAGCTGCAATGGATGTGAGTTTCGAGGATGCCCAGAGGATGCAGAGAGGATCCAGCGGACGTTTAATGGATGATAATGGACATAGAACGTTTGTTGCCCGTATATGTCGTGGATGTACATCGTATGCGGTGGAAAGTTCATCCGTTCAAAAAGTTTTGTGCAGCTCAAAACTTCTTGCATGGATGAAATCTCAATGGACGGATGCTCGAGGGATAGAGCATATGAAACACATATGCAGTGAGTGTACAACGGATGCATAGCGTTTTCCAATGGATGGCAAGTTTTTTTTAACGTTTTACATCCTCTTTGCATCTGTTGGTGCAGTGCGACATGGGCTTAACATTTTATTTTTCAATGTGGGGATAACTACCCAGTCTCCCCATAATAGACAACCCTTCAGTACTGACAGCTCGACTTGCCTATTTTGGTATGTTTTGTATTCTTCCCCTTGTGCTACTTCTAGCCATCCACTCCACACCCAGGTCAAAATCTGTGCCATAGTTTTGTTTTGAATAGTGAGCCTTGTGATCTCTGAGGATGTCATCATCCCAGACCATATGTTCTCTTTTGATAGCACTGTTGTGGATGGTGCTGGGTCTTCGGATGTGTCTGGAAGGGGGCAATGGCTGAGGACATTGGCGTGGGCAATGTCTTTCCTTGGCTGGTGTGTTAATATGTAGCTGTATGCTGCTAAGAATACTGTTCATCTCAGCATCCTGGGGGACAGGATGTGGGTTTGTCACCAGCGAGAATGCCCAGTAAGGGTTTATGATCGATGATAAGGTCAAACTGCCTGCCGTACAGGTACTTGTGGAAATGCTTTACCCCTGTGACTGCAGCAAGCGCTTCCTTGTTGATCTGGCTCTAATTTTTTTGTATTTTGGATAGTGTCTTTGAGAAGTAGGTGATAGGAGCTTCCATTCCATTTGGCAATTTGTGGCTGAGAACTGCTCCTATACCCTAGGGGGAAGCATCGCAGGTTAATGTAAATGGTAGCATCTCACTGTATTGGATGAGAACACTGTCCGATGTTGAGATGCTTTTTATTTTTTTAAATGCTTCGGCCTCCTGCTGTCCCCATGTCCAACTCGCTGTTTTTTTTGAGCAGTGGTTCTGTGATGGTCACTTTCTGTGGCAAAAACACATTGTAAAAATTCTGCAATTCTAGGAACTCTTGCAGCTCCACTTTGTTTTGTGGTGTGGAGGCTTCCCTTATTGCTGTAAGCTTCCCATTTGTGGATCTAATGCCTGCGGCATCAATTAGGAACTCCAAAAATTCTATCTGCGGGACCACTATGTGACATTTGTTTTTGTTTTTTTTTAAAAAAATTCAATCCTGCCTCCTGGAACCTTCCCAGGACTGCCCTTAGACGTTCCATCAATTGCTCCCTGCTGGTAGCTGAGATAATTACATTGTTGAAGTAGGGTATTACCCCAGGGATGTTGTGCAGCAACCACTCCATGATACTCTGGAATATGCCTGGGGCTATGCTTTTACCGAATTGGAGTCTCTTGCACTTAAAATCGCACCCCCTGTGCATGACGATGGTTTGCGCCTCAGCAGTAGCATTGTCAAAAGGCAGTTGCTGATAGGCCTGCACCAGGTCCAGCTTAGCAAATATAGTTCCCTGGCCCAGGGAGTGTAAGAGGTGCTGTACTATGGGCACTGGGTAGGCGCTTTGCTGGAGCACTTTATTAAGGATCGTTTTATAGTCAGCACAGATTCTTATCAACCCATCTGGCTTGACCGGGATCACAATCAAGGTTTTCCATTTGGTGTGGTCGACTAGTTCTAGAACCCTTTCAGCTATTAATTTGTCCAGTTGTTCCTCGACTTTTGGTCGAATTGGACTTGTCGCGGCTTGAGGCAGACCGCGGCGATATTGGGGTCTAAATTAAATGATATGGGGTCCCTATGTACTTACCCAGTTTGTTATCAAAGATGTCGCTGAATTCTCATTCCAGTTCCACAATGTCTCCGGTCGGTCTGGGGGGAGATCATCTCTGTTGCCTGGATGCTGGCAATGCTTATCTGGAGTGGTGGGAACCATTCTCTGCCAAGCAGGCTAGGTAGGCTCTGGTCTACTATTGTAAGTGGTAAACTTCCATAGAAGGCTCCATACTCCACATGTGCAGTCTTTTTTCCCAGGACCATCTGGTAGTCTCTTAAAATAATGGCTTGAGGTTCCAATTGGTCGCGTCATTGCCCTGGTATGAGTTTTTTAAGGGTATCCCATGATAACATGGAAATGTAGGACCCCGAGTCCACTTCCATGTGGCAAGGCTTGCCCTCGATTCCAACCATGGCCATTATTTTGTTTGCTTCGAAAGCATTGGTGCGCCTCACTCTGGCTTGCGCATAGCCCACAAACGTGAAGTGGACTTCCTCTTCCCAGGTGTCTTCCCTCTTTTTGAATCTCCCATCATAGTTCTTCTGCCCTCCCCCTTGGCAGCCATGTTATTTTGCGGGCAATGCAGCTCACCGGCCCTGCTTATTCATCGGTTCTGACACACAGCATACCTCTGTGATGTGGCCTCCATGGTTGCATCTCTGGCATATGGTTTCTTTAAAACAGCACATGGATAGGAGGTGATTTCTGCCACAGCTGCCAACTCTCGGGATCCTGGTTTCCCGCCTGGCTTACCAGACCTCAATTTATGTATGTCTCCACCATCGTCATCATCACTGGAGTTGGAAGTGGACTCACTGGGCTGCTGCAGGTGTTCAGTCCCAGTTGTGTGGACTCTTCCGTTCCCTTGGATCTATGCTGCTGAGTTGTCAGATGATTCAGAAGCTCTGGCTTCGTTGATGGCTTCTTGGAAAGAGACCTCCTCGTGGGCCAGGAGTTTCTTTTGGAGCACAGAATCCTTTGTTCCTAGGATGATGCGGTCTCAGATCATCCCCTCAGTATCTGGGAATCTGCAGTTCTTTGTGATTCTGTGTAGATCTGCCACAAATGAGTTGATCGTCTCTCCCTCTCTCTGGCTCCACGTGTAGAAATCGAGTGACTGGCCAGATAGGACAAGAGATGGACCATAGTGGCTATGGAGGGTACTCTGTAGCTCATCCCAGAATACAGTCTGTAGATCATCCACGACCAGGGCATCTGCCATTTCATAAATCTTGACATCACAGTTTGTTAGGAAGAGTGCCCTTTTTTGTGCATTGGGGGCTGCTTGGAGTCCATTTACCTTGAGGTGTAAGTTAAATTGGCCCCTGTAGGACAACCATTTCTCCTTAGAAAGGAGGGACAGTCATCAGGTGGTGTGCCAGGCTGGTCGTGCACTGTGCCTGGTCGGTTGCGGTTGAAAATGGAGCCAACCCCATGAATGTCCTTTGTTCTCTCCACAGTTCAGGATCCCACCTTCGTCGCCAGTATTCGGGGGGTTCTGAATGGTAAAGGAGAGGCAGGACACAGGGAACTGGTAAGCAACCTTTATTTCTCTTTGTCTAAGAAAAAGCCGCTCAGCCATGGCAGGCATCGGCTGTTGTAGCTGGCGCTGTCCAAAGCTTCAGCCACTGACAGGACTTTGTTTTTCCTGCCAGCGGCTGGCAGGCTCCAATGAGTGAGTCTATTAGTTGACTCCACTCCTTGGCCATATTTGGTCATATACAACAGAATGCATATAAATTTCAGGCTTCCCAGCAACCAACAGTTTCAGGTGTTCAGCTTTATTGATATTTTACTCACTTGTTTGCTTTTGTGTGTTGACTTCACAGAAAACTCACAAGTGATTTTACAACCTCTGTAGAAATTATATTTGATTCCTCTTCAGGTTACTCAATTAGTTTAGACTTCAGCTAAGAGAAATTCTGATATTGGGTGGTATAAATAAATATATAAATATAAAGAAAATAAAGATTGGATTTTAGAGGGCATTGGAGGAAAAAGATGGAACATGGTGTCTTAATTAGAAAGCAACTAATTTATGAATAACATGTGACATTACACACTTCAAACAAGTCCAGTATTTAGTGCTGGATGAAGAAGAAATTATTATAGCAATTGAATTGTGCATTTACTGTTGCTGCACGAGCTCCAAGTGTTGACAAGAAAGCAACAAAATTTATCAAGTTTCCTTGCCTCCCTGCTTCCTTCCTTCACCTGAACTATAGATGTTTTCCCACCTCTAAAAGCTCTCAGTCAGAATGTGCAAAGTACCCTGAGATCCTTGGCTAACAATTGCAGTTTTTTTATATGTAAAAAAAGCTGTTGATTGAAAGCAGTAAAAGGAAAACTTCCCTTAAGAGTTTGTAATACCAGCTCCCTCAAGCCTGTTCATTTATACAGTCAAAAGCCTCTGCATTGCTGTTTTATGCAGGAAACTTAGGTTCATAAGTGATCTTGGGATTTCTAGCTACCCTCTTGGGAAGAAGCTATTGGGCTAGTTCAGAATAGAGCTGCAGTAACCAGCTGTTGCTGAGATTTAGGCCTCTGTAGGCTTGCCTGAAAAATGCAAGCTTCTCTTTTGTTAAACAAAACAAAAACAAACTAGATATGCATCTGGCTCCATGAATTTTGGCTGGTTTTAATGTGGTTACTTTTATTTCCCAGAGATTCTTCAAGAAGTTCTGTGTATGTGCCTTTGCATTTTTTTAAATTACCACCTGGCACAGAAGATAATAGATACAGATGACAGAATAGTGAAACACAGTGAACATATAATAATTTCATGGAGAATTCTAAAATTCATTGTTTTGCTTTTGCTTTTTCAACAAAGAGGTAGGAAAAATGCTTGTAATCCCCCTCTTTTTAATTTTGTTTCAGATAAGAAGGATTTTTCCAGTAAATATTAGTAAAAATATCAGTATTTTTACAGGTAGTCCTCAACTTACAATGGCAATTAGGGCCAGAATTTCTGTCAGTCAGCAAACCAATAAAATAAGAGATGGTATTCAGCAGGTTTTAAACAGTTCTGGAGATCCAGTAGAGGGAATTTTGAGTAGTTCAGAGAAGTGGCAAATGCCACCTCTGACTGCTCCCGCCCCCATCTATTTTCTGCCTCCCGAGTCCCAGCTGATCAGCGGGGTCATCTTTTGTTGCCTGCACAGGAGAATGGAGCTGGAAATCAGGTTAGTGGGGTGGGAAGGGAATGGGATTTTGCAGCAACCTTCCCCCATGAGTGGGAAGGGAATGGAAAATTTACAGTATCCTTCCCCTGCTACATCCACCAAGCCATACCCACAGAACCAGTAGTAAAAAAAAATTGAATCCCATCACTGAATAAAGTGCAACAGTATCACTTAGTGACAATAATCCCTGCAGTCCTGGTTGCCACTGTTAACCAAATCTCACAGTTATTAGGCAAATAAAATAGGAAGACAGCACTGCCCCTCCACCCAAAGGAGGTGTTCCTAGGATCAAATCATTCACTTCTCTCCACTATTAGGAAAATACTCTAGGAATTCCCTCCAACAGTTAAGTTTTATAAATGAGATACTTTGTACTGTGGAAAGTTAGCACCCACCCCTCTCCTAGAAGAATGAAAAAGTATGAGAAATATGAAAAAAGGCAGGATAAAATATTTCCCCAAAAAGAGAAATAAAAATCTTAAGGAAGACAGAAAGTCAGAGCCCTAGCTCCCTGCCTCCAAACAGATACAAAGCTGAGGCCAGCTTCTAGAAATGAAGATTTGGTAATCCATTACTCCCTACAGCAAAGTCTGACCAAAAGTAGGGCTAGCCCTCAGCCACAACAGGAATTGCCCAACAAGCCCCTTCATTGTATCAGCCAAACTTTAACCAAGGTTAGCTCAGACAAATGTTGCACATGGCACCATGGGAGTCTGCAAACAGCCTATAGCCATGATGGTGAACCTATGACATGTGTGCCACAGGTGGCAAGCAGAGCCATTTGTGCCGGCACATGAGCCATAGGCAAACTTACCTCACTGTGAATATGTGTGCCTCACAGCTGATTTCAGCTGGTTTGAAACCTTTTTTGGCTTCCCAGAGCCTTGAAAAAAGCCTCTTCAGGCCCATTTCATCACTTGTAATACTGGAAATGACAAAATGGGCCTATTTGGCCTGCAGAGGTTTTTTTCAAGCCTCTGAGAGGCCAAAAAAGGCCTCAAACCAGCCAAAAATAAGCTGTGAGCACAGTGCAGGTAAGGGTGGGGCATGGGTGAGGCGCACATTGCCTTCTGGGTGCTGGTATGCAAATGCACATTTATTGGCACAGGAGCCCAAAAAGGTTAGCCATCATTGGCTATAGAATATATGTTCTTGAACAGGAAGTTCAAGTGCAAGCCCAAAAGAAGGTATAAAAACCCTCACTCTCAATTCCATGTGATCAGCTACTCTGAATCACATATGCTTGGTGGTTCTGCTTCATCAATAAATGGACCCTCTTTCCAATCAACCTCAAGCCTCCATTTTGTTTCCAGTGCCTTTCTCCCAGCTTGGATATTTGGATATATAAATAGCTGGATATTTCTTCTAACAGTATCTATTGAGAAAACTGGAATATTCCATTTAGTATCCATTTATAGAAAGCCAGACAACTCCATTCATAAACAAAATGCCTTCAGCTACAGCTCCCACAGAAGGCTGAAGATGACAGGATTAAAAGCAGAAAAAACAAGCATAGGCAAAAATCTACATTCCCCACCAGCTCCATGGACAGGGCATGATCTCATAACCACAATGGCAAGAATAATTAGAATACCAAAAAGAGCACACTCAAGCACAGGTCAAAGTACATTTCACAACAAATGGGCATCTCAATCACAAGCCCCAAAGAATGTATAAAAGTGCACCTACTCACAACCCCCATTTTGCTAACCATTCAAGAAACATGCTTCTGTCACTAGTTTCTGACTGCCAAATAAATAGAGATTTCCTTTCCTGCAACCTGTCTCCATTTTACTTCCAGTGTCTTTTTCACAGATTAGAAGCAGACCTGATTTATCTTCCATCAGTAACTTCTTGCTGATAAATAAGTCAACAGGGAAGATGCAGGAAGTTGCAAGTCCCAGGCCAGCAGGCAGGTAAGTGGCTGCAGCCTGGTGGGAAACACACTGACAAAAGTACAGAGAGGGAAGCTTGAAAAGGATGTATGAGGAAAGAAGGGTTGTGCAAGAGGTTCTACAAGGATCAGGGAGGGTGTGCAAGAGATGTGGCATAGATTGTGCAGGGATGCATGAATGGTCAGAACAGCAGGACAGCAGAAAAACTGCATGGCCGGGGAGGGGGAGACTTACTCCATCATCTTGCAACCTTCTCTCTAGCTAGTCATTGTCTTTCTAGGGAAGATTGTAATCACACGATCACAGGGCACTGCAACTTGTTATAAGTGTGAATCTATTGCCAAGAATCCACATTGCAATCTCCTGAGAGATGCAGTGGCAGCCAGGACTCTGAGAACCAATCATAACCACAATTCATTCAGTGGTGTTATAACTTTGAACAGTCACTAAACACATTTTCATGGGTTGAGATCTACTTGTATATTTCAAATATAGTGCTCTTGCATTTATGAAGTACCTAAAAAAGAAAGTGTTTTATTATTTTTCTGCCCAGTTAACTTTTTGAAATTCTGTTCCGCTTCTGACTTCTCATGCTTGCCCCTGCTCTCCCAGATCAGGAAGTATGAACAGAAAAGACATAGATAACTGGAAAGAGGAAGAGCAAGAGAGTGAAATAAATGTGTGTCATAATCACATGGTCCATTTCCTTAGATATATGTTTGGAAGTGTTAATGTTACTGGATTTTTTTCTCATCATTGTAGTCAGGAGAAGAGATTTCTTTACAGATTTTGCAGTATCTTCTCTCCTGTTGCAACATTATTACATGCACAAAGACAACACAACAATTTTCTTTTGTTTTGAAGGTAAACTGAAACATATTTGGAATGAGTGAGGAAAAACAGAAGCCTCTTTCACAGGGAATAGATACATTTCTTTTTGGAAAGAAATTGGATTCCAGTATAGTCTTACTTAATAAACCAAACGATTTAAACAGATGCAGTGAAAAAAAATATGCTTTATAAGTCCACTGGGTATGGATAGTTTAATAATGTGATAAAACTAAAATAAATGAATGTATACTTATAAGCACTCAGATGTACAATACAGCATTTCTCCATACATGAAATGAGGGTACAATGTCACAACTAAATCTAAATTTTTCTGCAGCAGCTGTTTCCCCAAACAAGTTGCCCACGTGTTACAATAACAACATAACATAATTTAACTCAAGCACCAAAACTAACTAATCATAAACTTGCAATTACCATTAAGTCTATTGTTCAGCACAACTTAATCCAGCTGCAAATAATTTGACATGAAAAAAGTATTATTACAACCTTTTGAAGTTCAGAATTTACACAAAAAACACTCATATAAAGTTGAAGTGAAAATTATATTGCAGATTATAAATGTTTGAATCCTAAAGTTGATGAATCCTAAAGGAAATAAAACTGTACTAAAAACATTGAATACTTTGATACTAATCAGTGAAACTGGAACATTTGTGCTACTAGACACGTGCATATCAGATAATGCAGTAATACTCTTGAATAATAACCTATTTAATTTTATTACACTATAGTTTATTACTTCTGCTGGGTTTTCAAATGTGAATATTTTTAAATGTTATATTAACATTTCAGATGTGCACAATCTTTTTTTTTTTTAACTGTTTTACTGACTTTGCAATATGCTTTTCCAAGCTGAATAAGACTTGATTTTTTGGACAAAAAAAATGTCCAATTTTTTTTTTGGACAAGACTTGATCACTATCTACTTATTGCACACTATTTCATGAATTTATGCACTTTCATCAAATACTCACTTTTTATTTTTTATTTTTTAAAAATACAACACTTTCAATTATAATTTCTTGCACTATGTATAAGGGTTAAATTGTGATGGGTTGAATGTACATACACAAGTCTTCAATGAACTGATTTTAAACATTGTGCATATTTGTACATGGTTTTCCTATATAAAATTATTAAACATATTTAAAGTAGATAAAAAGAATTTTGGTTTTGAATATTATAGGACTGAATTGAAACAGGATTATGTACAAATGATGAACGTTATGCTAAAATGTATGAAATTTATTAAAATTTGAAACAGTATAAAAATAATACTTATTCCCCTTTGATAAGTATTTCTAGTGGTGTCTTATATAGTAAAGCAACTATTTTATCCCACATGTATAATGATGGACATGCTTGGCACATGTAAATATATTGAAGCTCCAATAAAGAATATTTGTAGCTCAGGGTTGAATTGAGGGGTCCTTGGTTCTTTCTGAGCTTGATTGTTTTTTTGAAGATATTTCATTATTCAGTCTATGTTAGTCTAGGTGATGTTGCCTAGTTTGAGTAATGAAACATCTACAAGAAAACAAGGAAGCTCAGAGAGCACTGAGGACCCCTCATATTGAAGATATTGTACTTAAACCTGAAGACAGGCTAAATCCTTGTTTCCACATCATCTCACTATTTCAAACAAAAAACATATAACCAAATAAATGTTAAGGCCCTGTCACACTGCACCAACGGAGGGAAAGAGGATGAAAAATGGACAAAAAAGCTTGCCATCCGTTCGACAAACGCATGTTACTATGATGCCACTGGCGTCTGTTTTGCTTCCTCTCTATCCGTCCAGCATCCGTTTATTGAAGTTTCATCCGCTCAAAAAATTTTGGGCTGCCCAAAACTTTTGCGCGGAAAATGTATCCAATTCGTCCGTTCTGCATCCATAACGCAACCTCTAGGCATCGTTCTGCATCCATTACACATCCGCTATATCCGCTAGGCATCTGTTCCGAATCCGCGCAACTCGCAGCCGCTCGGACGCAGGAGGAAGTGGAACGGATGCAGAACGGATGCAGAACGGATGCAGAATGGATGCCTAGTGGAAAACAAAGCATTTTAAACGGAAAAAACATTCGCAGAGGGGACCTATCACGGATATTAAGGATGCCTGCAGAATGCCTAGAGGATGCCTAGAGGATGCAAAGGGACTCCTAGGGGAAAACCTATACTGCCCATAAAAGGGGCAGCAACTCGTCTGCATCTCACTTTCAGACCATCAGTCCAGCTGGCAGACCTCTACTGCCTTCATCTGACCTTCCACAGCATCCAGTCATGTCCACCATGGATTGTGACAAAATCCTTTCGGAGCAGCCAACATCCTTCGGCAACACTGCGAAACCATCTACAGTCTCTGTGAACAGTACTATGGGAAGAAAAGGAGGCACCCAAAAAAGTCTGGATCCAAAGATGTTCGCCAGAACAACACAGTACGTACTTTAGAAAGCTGATGGTGGAGCTCAGGAGCGAGGACACTCGGGCATCCCAGAACTTTATGAGAATGCCTCCAGCCATGTTTGATGAACTTGTGCAGTGCCTGACACCCAGGTTGACCAAGACCAAAACCAACTTCCCTTCCAGCCTGGAACCTGGGCTCAAGGTGACACTCGCTTTGCGCCACCTGGCCTCAGGGACCTCCTACAGAGACATGCAGTACGGCTGGAGGGTGCCACCCTGCACCATCAGCTTTGTTGTCAGAGACGTGGTGCAGGCCATCATCAAAGAATACAAGGAGGAGCTCCTCAGTGCCCCTCCACTGAAAAGGATGGAAGAAAGTTGCAGAGCAGTGGTATCAGAGGTGGAACTTCCCACACACTGTTGGAGCCATCGATGGCAAGCACGTGGGCTGCAAAGAGTCAGCCAACTTAGGGTCCACTTATCACAACCACAAGAGCTTCTTCAGCATCATCCTCTTCGCCATGGTCGATGCTGACTACAAGTTTATGTACATCGATGTTTCAGGCAACGGCTCATCTTCAGATGCCCAGGTATACAACGCCAGTCCACCTCAAGGAGGGGCTGGAAAGCAACCTCATGTAGGCTTTCCGATCCAGACCCGCTGCCCAACGACACGCAAGATGTGTCCTACTTCATCATGGGGGATGACGCCTTCTCCCTCACAACCTACCTAATGAAGCCCTACACCTCAAAATACCTCACCCCTGAAGAGAGGATCTTCAACTGCAAGCTGTCCAGGGCAAGCCGGGTGGTGGAGAACGCCTTTGCATCCTGGCCACAGGTTCCAGGTACTTCTCACCAACATCCAGTACGCCCAGAGACCATGAGGAGGATCGTGGAAGCTTGCTGCATCCTGCACAATCTCATGCGCACCTGCTACACACAGCTGTTGCAGGACAGGCTCGTGGACCTCCAGCAAGGCAATGGGGACATGAGCCTAGGAATGGAGGCAAGGGCGAAACCTGATAGACACTGAGGATGTGCAAGGCCCCAACAGAGCCTCACGTGAGGCGAAGATGCAGCGCAACCTCCTGAAACACTGGTGCAACTCCCCAGCTGGAGCGGTGGAGTGGCAAGACAGGCGATGGTACATGCTTATTGGACGCTTCCTTCATCCTGTGTCATCACACGGATGAGATTGGGCCATGTATGTTTGGTTGGCCTACAATGAACAGGGCGTTTAATAAAGAGTTGTGGTTTTTTTGACATGTGTGGATGATTGATTACATTATTATTGATGATAAGGGCCATAGGTGTGGCACCAGGGAGGGTGGACCATACAGTCCCACTATGCTCCCCACTGGAGGCTTATTTATCCTCACAGCTATACCCATGCCACAGGTATCCTGCCCATCCCAAGGTATCCCTGCCCATCCCACAGTTATTACCACCATCCCAGCAGGTATCCCTGCCCATCCCACAGCTATTTAACCCATCCCACAGGTATCCCTGCCCATCCACAGCTATCTTAACCCATCCCACAGGTATCCCTGCCCATTCCACAGCTATTTTAACCATCCCACAGGTATCCCTGCCCATCCCACAGCTATCTTAACCCATCCCACAGGTATCCCTGCCCATCCACAGCTATCTTAACCCATCCCACAGGTATCCCTCCCATCCCACAGCTATCTTAACCATCCCACAGGTATCCCTGCCCATCCCACAGCTATCTTAACCCATCCCACAAGCATGCAAAGAATAAACATTTCTATAAGTTTCCACCCAAACTTTATGGAAAAAAAATAATGAAGCATGTGTGTGAAACAAAGATAAACTTTATTACTAAACAAACAGAAAAAGCAAAATGGCCAAAGTCAAGTGTCCAAATAAGTCCAACAATATCCATGAAGCCAATCACAGGCACTCCGCTTAGTCACTCGGAGGTGTGTGCCCAGTCTAATGTGTTGGGTGCGGGTGCTGTGGAGTTGGGTGTGCTGCATGTGCTGGTCTGAGGTCTTGCTGGAGTGCCTGGCCCCAGAGAGGACAACAGGGGACGGTGTGCTGAGGAAGGTGTCAGACAAGCTGGCTCAAGCCCCACAACTTCTGAGAGATCCTTCCTCAATGCCATGCGGGTGTCAGCCCCAGTACTGATGACAGGTGTACTGAGCCGGGCTTGCGTGGGATGGAGGAAGGTGCAGTGTAGTGGGGCTGTCTGCTCTGCAGGCGGGGTGAGTGGACTGGCGGTGGGGCATCATTGACATGGCTGGCATTGCTGTTGTCGGTGGCATCATTGGTACGGGTGAAACGTTGCCGATGACTCTGTGCCAGCAATTGGAAGGGCTGCTGTCTGTGCTGCTGGACCTCGGGTAGTGTAGCCCTGGTATTGAGGGCTGTGGGAAGCCTTGGTATGGGAGGACATCACCTGGGTGGAAGAGCAAGATCCTGGACTGGGTGGAAGCCGTTCCTCTGGGCCTGGAGGGTTGTGAAGGCAGCCTGATGATCCTCTCCTTCATCACCTGGTACTGCGGATCCGGCATCTCCTGAGGGTCGGGTTGATGAAATTGAGGAAGGGCTTGCGGTTGGAGCAGGAAGATTCGATGGGGATCAGCTGAGAGAGGAGACCTATGCTGGTGCGCATGCTGTCCCTGATCTCCCCAAGGACCTTGTGGCTCTTGCCCCTCATGGTCTGGCTCTCTGCCTTACTGTGGAGGCGGAGGTGTGAGTGGATGCGGCTTCGGCAGGGGGCTCGATGTCTCCTTTCTCCACCGCACCAGGTAGTCCTCCTCGCTCTCCACTAAACGTTCCACATCTGCCTGGGGGTTCTCCGCATGTCACACTCCACAAGCATGCATGGAGACAGGGACTGACTCTCGGCCGCCAGAGGACTGGTAGCAGCAGGCTGCCGAGAGAGAGGGTAGAGAGATGGGCTCCTGGTGCTCCTCAGTGGCAGACCCTCACCTTCCAGGAAGCTGCACTTGGCCATGACGTAGTTCTCTCTGTCCGTCAGCTTAACCGCAGCCTGGCCAGATTTTTTGAGGTGGCCTTCCCGTACCAGGTGTGCATGTGCTTCCACCATCCGAGGAGCACATCCGATGTGTAGCCCAGACTTCCGCCTCTCTCTCCAAGCAGCCTGCTTCCTTTTGGTGCCTGTACAGCCAGTGTCCTTCCGCCACAGATAGTCGTTCTCTCTCAGCCACTCCACATCGCTCATCCTCATGTTCCTCCTCAATATAATATTGCCTCCTCTCCCGTTGTTGCAACGCCTCTTCCTCCCTTTGCCAGGACAGATGGACCTTCATCAGATGGCTCCCAGGTGGTAGGGGCTGCTCCTCCACAACAACAGCAGCAGCAGCATCAACGTCAGCATCATCACCAGCAGGATCATCATGTCATCAACATCCTCTGGATAATCACCAGCAGAATCATAAACAGCAGCAAGCAGCAGCAGCAATACCAGCACCAGCAGCAGCATAGTAAGCACCAGCAGCAGGGTAGCAACACACAGGGACATGAGCAGAACGAGCAGGACCAGCAGGACCAGGAGCAGCTTCAGCAGAGCATTGCAGCAGAAGCACCACTTCCAGAGCAGCTACAGCAGAAGCTCAGCAGTAGACGAGTGAGCCCAAGCAGCGGAAGCCACACAGAAGCAGAGCAGGACATGGGCGGGAGGGTGGCCCTATCCCTCTTGCCAGGGATGGCGGCGGGTTGCTGAGGCTTCTCGCTGTTCCTTCCCATGGTTGTGGGGTTGCTGGCTGGCAGGAAGCCTGGCAGGAAAGCCTGGCAGGCACCAAGATGGCAGGAGGCTGGCAGAAAGCTGGCAGGAAGCCTGCTAGGAAGGCTGGCTAGGCACCAAGGGCTGCAGGAAGCCTGCAGGCAAGCTGGCAGGAAGCCTTGCAGGAAGGCTGGCAGGCACCAAGGCTGCAGGAAGGCCTGCAGGAAGCCTGTAGGAAGCCTGTCAGGAAGGTCGGCAGGCACCAAGGCTGGCAGGAAGCCTGGCAGGAAGCCTTGCAGGAAGCCTTGCAGGTACAGGCTGAGACACCAAGCTGGCAGGAAGCCTTGCAGGAAGCCTGCAGGAAGCCTGGCAGGCTTGGCAGGCTAAGCTTGCAGGAAGGCTGGCAAGCCCAGGCTGAGGAAACCTGGCAGGAGGCTGGCAGGAAGCCTGGCAGGAAGCCTGTCAGGAAGGTGGCAGGAAGCCTTGGGCAGCACCAAGGCTGGCAGAAGGCTGAGAAGCCTGTCAGGAAGGCTGAGCAGGCACAAGGCTGGCAGGAACCTGGCAAGGAAGCCTGGCAGGAAGCCTGGCAGCACCAAGGCTGGCAGGAAGGGTGGCACCAAGGCTGCAGGAACCCGCAGGAGCCTGGCAGAGGCAGGCACCAAGGCAGCACCAAGGCAGGCTCGGCAGCAAGGCTGGAAGGGAGCTGCCCAGGAGGCTGGCAGAGGAGCTGGAAGGAGGCTGCCAGGAGGCTGGAAGGGAGGCTGCCCAGGAGGCTGGAAGGAGGCTGGCAGGCGAGGCTGGAAGGCAGGAGTGCAAGCACAGGTGGAAGGGAGCCTGTAAGGCAGGGTGCAAGCAAGGCTGCAGGGAGGCTGAAGGCAGGCTGGCAGCAAGCTGAAGGAGGTCCCAGAGGCTGGCAGGAGGCTGAAGGGAGGCTTGCCCAGGAACTAGGAGCTGGAAGGGAGGCTACCCAGGAGTCTGGAAGGAGGCTGAAGGCAGGCTGCCAGCAAGGCTGGAAGGGAGGCTGCCAGAGGCTGGGAGTCAGGCTGGAGTCAGCTGGCAGCAAGGCTGGAAGGCAGACATGCAGCAGAAGTCGACGTATCAAGCAGCAGGTCTTCTCTCCAAAAGCTGGCCACCTGCGACCTGCTTCCTTTATATCCGGGGGCCCTGGCAACTGCATCCCCTCCGCATGCGAAATTAACGCGAGATATCCTTCTGGCTTCGCTGCACATCCTCTACGGCTTCCGCTGTGTATCCTCTCATCCGCGTGCATCCGTTCTGCATCCGTTATTCCGTTGCGCGTCCGCTTCGCTGAGACCCCCGGGAAGCCCTGGGGTTGTGCCATCTGCTCCCATCCGTTGGCTTCCGTTCCGCATCCCACGTTGCATCCGCCTGTGTCCGCCCCCCATCCGTTCCTTTCTGTGTTATCCGCTCCAATTATGCAAATTTTTGCCCCTTCTGAGAGCGGATAACAACGGATGGAACATTTTGCTCGTCCGTTGTGTCCTTCTTGCATCCATTGTGCAGTGTGACAGGGCCTTTATTTTCTATATAATTTCCCCAAAGATACAAATTGCTGAGCATATTTTCCACAAGATACTTTTGTTGTATCCTTGATACATGCATATCCATATTTTCCCTAATTGCAGTCTTTTGTTGGGATGATTTATTTATTATTTATTTCATTTGTTAGATGCATACCCCACATTTTACTCAGGGGCTAAATGTATCTAACATTCCATTCTCTAGTCCCTCCCCCACAAGACAGAATAAACTAATTGATCTTTAAAAAAATCACCCAATGAGTTTACATGACTCAGGGTGGAAATGGAGCTTCTTGTAATTCCAAAATAAATCTGCACTCCACAGAACAGCTTTCGTTCCCATTTCAGAATTGGTCCCAAAAATGTTAATGAATATGGATGGGATAGTTACTGTTCATATGCACTTAGCAGCTGCAAATACAGATTACACATTGTAACCACAGAAAAAATTGCAATGAGCAGCCTGGCACTTTAAAGGGAATATATTTGTTATGACATCAGCATTCATGGATGAAGTGATAAAAGGCCATTTCTGACAATTTTCTTGCTATTAATAATCATTACATGAAACACTTAGTAATTATACATAGTGAAATAAGCTTTTATGGACCATAAAATTATATAGCTGTCAGTAAGTTTTATTGATGCAGAGACAAGCAGGACTTTTGTTTGTTTGTTTGTCTGTTAAAAGTCAAGATAATAACTATATGACTATGTGTCAGCAAATTATTTTTTGTCACTCTGTGGACATACAGTATTTCATTACCCATTACATTTTTCAAAGAAAAAAAATATATTGATTCTATTCTGGACTATATTATGATTAGGCTCCTAGAGATATTGCACAAAATAGAATGGTGCTTCATACTATAACCACTGAGAGTTGCTTTTCAGAATGAGATGGGTGACATATAAATTTAATTTTAAAAAATAGCCCTTTCAGATTGTTCTATACTTAATTCCTCCCAATGTTCTTTTCATTCTAGCAGAAATACTAACACTGTACATTCTCAGGTTCCTTAGAATCTCAGCTCTAGTTCTGAATAGGAAAAAAAAACTGCCAAGAACTGGGAAAGTTTGCCTTCTATCTTGCTTCCTTTCCCTTCATTTGGCCACCTAAGATTCCTTAGCAAAATTTTCAGATGTTGATCTTAGCAATTATATATTGTGAAAGACTCAGAGAAGAGTATTTCTCTGTAAATGAAGCAAAAATGTTGGCTTAGAAAAGCCTGAACAGAAAATAACTTAGTACAGTTCATCAGGAATAAATCACGTTAAAACCATCTGATCTCCCTGTTAATTGAATGACTTGTTTCATTGATCATAAGAACCTAGTGGCCATACCTTAACATGCATGAAGTCTCCATAAAGAAGATAACAAAAGTGGACTGGCCTATCCTCCTGTTATAATTGTTTAAACTATCTTATCCAATCAGTATATATTAAAGATTTCACACCAAGCCAGAGGCAAGTGTTGAGTGATCTGCTAATAGAGTTTTATTATCACATGTGCTGTTCAAAATGAGAGATTAGAAAATATAATTATAAAATTCCCAGATATCACTAATCTAGAAGGATAGTATACCTTAGGGTTCATTCAAGATTTAGGTAAATTTTGTCAAGATAGAATAACAGAACAAAGTATTGGAAGGTATCTTGGAGCCTCTGCTCAAACAGGAGACCATATACCACTTCAGACAAATCTTTTATTAAAAATCTCCAGTGATGATGCATCCTCAACTTCCGACGGCAAGCTGTTCCATTGATTAATTGTTCTAACTGTCAAGTACACTGGGTAAAACTGGCAAGAGGAATTTTAAAAGAAATAAATGCAAAATCTAATTATAATATAAGGGTTTTCAATAAGCTGGGAAGGTGAATGCAAACTAATCAGAATTTACAATGAGAAGCAAAGAAATAATTTAGGTGCCTAAGATAGAAAATATAAAAGACAGGAAAAGAGGCGACAGCTATTTAAACATAAAAGGAAGAAATAAGGCAGATCATTAGATGAGATAAAAGTAGTTCCCACCAAGTAATGTGGAACCTGCAAGAAAATCAAAATTGAGGACCTCAACAAAATGGAAGGGGGAAGCAACCTTGAGAAGGTGAGAGGAAGAAACCCCCTCAATGGTTACAATTTTAATACGAATAATAAAATAGAGCTTATGATCATTTTCAACACTTACAACCCATGGTCACATGATCAAAATTCAGATGCTTGGCAACTGATTTATATTTGTGATATTATACAGTTTCAATATCCTTGTGTTATGGGATCACCTTTAGCAACCTTCTGACAAGCAAAGCGAATGGGGAATCTATATTCACTTAACAGCCATGTTACTAACTTAACCACAGTGATTCAATTAACAGCTGTGACCTGAGAGGTCATGAAATAGTGCAAATTTCACTTAACAAATATCTCACTTAGTAACAGAAATTTTGGGCTCAATTGATGTCATAAATCAAGGACTACCTGTAGTTAGACTGATGTAAGTCGTAAAGGAGAGGAAGATGTAGGCTATGCAAATGTAAGTTAAACAGATTCAAATTATTTCCTTCCTTCTTTATATTTTCCCTCTCTACCACTAGGAAGAGTGAGATGATAAATCTGCAACTTATTAGACACAACATAAAAAGGAAGGGAAAGACATATATGTAATTTTCTGTGATTGGTACCAAAACAAATTTAGGTTTTAAGATGCATTAAATTTTAAGTGGGAATTGATCTTGTGTACTGTATTGTAGACAAAAACATGTTGGATCAGACAGATTAAAAAGTTAGTCTCAGATGTTCTATATTATGTTCCTCGCTCAAAACAAACTCAAGTATAGTCCTTTCCCATAGTGCAATCTGCATTACTAAAATCTTTTCTGAACAAATTTTAATAAAGTTATTCATGACGACTTTTAGTCAGCAGTAACAACTTCAAAAACATCACTTGCTTTCACCTCAGAATAACTGGAATATTCAAAGTTTATTTACTTCACTTGTTTTACTTTTAATTTCTTTGCTTTTAATCTTTATTTTAGAAAGCCTTTATAATGATGTAAATTGTTTAATGGAGTTATTGTGTGAACTGCTTTGAGAGGGAAGTCCTTGCTTAGAACTGAAAATATGATTTATAAATGCCCTCTTTAAAAAAAAAGAAAAAGAAGGACTTCTGGTTTGCAGGGCTTCGGTGGTAGGCAGGATTCCGCGATCGTGTGTGGTTTCTGCCTGAGCTCGCTGCTGGAGTGCCCCGAGCCAGCTAGCTTCAGGCTAAGCCACCCCATAGAGGTGGCAAAGACGGGGGAGCCCCATCAGGGTTGAGCGTAGCCACATCTCTCCTCCTCAACTGGCTAAACTCCCTTTCCCAAAGGCAGTAAGAGTGGTGGTCAGAAATGGCC
>BHFT01006198.1:0-11940 GCA_004320025.1 Laticauda laticaudata
AGTGAGCAGAGTCAGCCTGCAATACTGCATTCTGACCACTGCGCCACCACAGCTGCACCACCAAAAATCACTGCAGGTCACCAAAGTGTTAACTGCACCACCAAAGTGTTAACTGCACCACCAAAAATCACTGCAGGTCACCAAAGTGTTAACAAGTTTGCTGCTGACTGTAAGCATGTAGATGGGTTGCCTATTCAGATGCAACAAAGTTATTTGCTGGACCGAAAATTCTTTTCCACCACAAAAGNGGTCACCAAAGTGTTAACAAGTTTGCTGCTGACTGTAAGCATGTAGATGGGTTGCCTATTCAGATGCAACAAAGTTATTTGCTGGACCGAAAATTCTTTTCCACCACAAAAGGAACTTGTGGCGTGGCTAGAAGCCGTTTCCTACCTCGCACATCTGCAGCTGGAAAGTGCGGCGTTCCTTCTGCAGGTCCTCCGTGATTTCGGTGGCCGAAGGTTCAGTCTGGATGACTCCAGATATCTTGGCTCGCTCCTTCTCCTTCTCCAGCTTTGCTCTAACGCAACAGAGAATCCCAGAGGCAACATGATAGACAGAGTTGGATTAATTTGTGAGAGACGAATGGTGTACAGGGAATTCTACAGGTGGTTGTGGCTGCAATCTGTCTGTAACTTGAGGTCATATTTTAATACAGATTGCAATGCAGGGAAATGCCTTAAGGCAGGGGTCTCCAACCTTGGCAGCTTTAAGACTAGTGGATTTCAACTCCCAGAATTCCTCAGCTAGTCACGCTGGCTGGGCATTTCTGCGAGCTGAAGTCCACAAGTCTTAAAGTTGCCAAGGTTGGAGACCCCTGCTTTAGAGATTCTGCTTGAGAGTTATGAGAGTTGGAATTATTCTTCTCCTTAATGGGGGCAGTTTTTGCATAGGTCTTTTTCAATTTTGGTAATGTTCAGAAGTGTGGACTCCAACTCCCAGAATTCCCCAGTCAGTGTTGGAAGTCCATACACCTGAAAGATGCCAAGGTTGAGCCAAGCTGGCTTTGATGTATACAGCTTAACATACAGCTGCTTTCGAGCCTGTATCTACAAAGCCAGATGGCTTTCAGGTGTATGGACTTCAACTGGGAGTCCCACATGAGCTGGGGAATTCTTGAGAGTAGAAGTCCACACATCTGAACATTGCCAAGGTTGAAAAAGACCAAGGAGGAGAATAATTCCAATTCTCAAACCCTCAAGCAAAATCTCTAAAGCAGGGGTCTCCAACCTTGGCAACTTTAAGATTTATGGACTTCAATTCCCAGAATTGCCCAGCCAGCATGACTAGCTGAGGAATTCTGGGAGTTGAAGTCCACAAGTCTTAAAGTTGCCAGGTTTGGAGGCGCCCATCAACCACTCCTCACAGCAGTTGGCTTTTCTTTCCTGAGGATTGCATGGCTGCTTTCTGGAATCGCAGTGCCATCCTGAGAAAATACGTGGCATTGGTTAGGCCTATAAGTGCCTGTCTACAACTTCTTAATCAAAGTGTGTCTCCAAGGATTGCCCTGCAGCTGCAGAAAATAATGAAGCAACCCCAGAAAAACAGAAGCGGCTGCTTTAACAAGTGACTGACAGAATCGAGGTGAGCTCCAAGTGTTCTTCAAAACATGTCTTGCTTTTGCGATCCATAGCGCTTGAACCACTACGGCCAGGAAAATACCAAATAGCCCAGAGGCACGTTGTAAAGGACAGCCTCATTGGCTGGCTGACCCAAATCCCACAACCTCCCTTTCTGGCTTGTCCACAACAAAACACTTTTGTTTAGGAGAAGATGGAAGAATCAATCCACTCCTGCCAGAGGCAGTACGGGTTGGTTACTCACACTTTGGTCTCATAATCCTTCCAAGCCTTTTCAATTTGCTTCTTGGAATCCTGCCCAGGGAAAGAGAAGAAAGGAGAAGGAATCAGCAAGGGAGTCACTGGAGGGTAAGAAGATGCCCACACAAGCATCCACATCATTGGACAAAGTTCCTCCTGGCTCCCAAACCTGCAAACACATATCGATCCCTGCATTGAGGGCCGATATTCGAGTCATCTCCATGGGGACTGGAGGCTGGAAATCTGAGTTTCTCAGGCACCTTCAGAACAATGAGCCATGGTGGTGCAGTGGTTTGAGTGCAGTACTGCAGGCTACTTCTGCCGGCTGCCTGCAGTTTGGCAGTTCAAATCTCACTAGGCTCAAGGTAGATTCAGCCTTCCATCTTTCCGAGGTGGGTAAAATGAAGACCCAGATTGCTGAGGGCAAGAGGCTGACTCTGTAAACTGCTTAGAGAGGAGTATAAAGCACTGTAAAGCGGTATACAAGTCTAAGTATTATTGCTAATAGCAATCGCACTTTAGGCTTATATATTGCCCCATAGTGCTGTCCATCTGGGTGGTTTAAAAAGTAAAAGCATTATTTGCATATTGCCCCCCAACAATCTAGGTCCTCCTTTTATTGACCTCGGAAGGATCATGGAAGGCTAAATTCATCTGGAGCCCCTGTCAGGATCAAACTTCAGAGTTTGCCTACAATACTGCACTGAACCACTGCGCCACCAGAGCGCCTTCATCATTTAGGAACCCAATGCTATAGGCCCACGGAGAAGATAGGTTTAGCAGTCCTATCGCCAGATGTTTGTCCAAAGAAGTGTGATGTTAGAGATAATAATAAACTTTATTACGGTCATAGACCAGCAATAGACAAGAATCATCACTGTTTACAAAAGTGTTAAAAGACAGTACTAATAATAATAGCAGATAGTAACATCCATGGTAATAAAATACATGGTCTTAAACAGTTTGGATTATGCCCTCGTTTACATAATTGAATAGTGGATAAGTATGTTGTGTAAATATACTTTCTCTAAAAATTGTTAGAGATATCTACAAAAATTGGTGCAAGTAGACATTAATTCTGTAACCAAATTTTTCCTTGTGGTCATTGCAGCTGTACAGTAATTTTGCTACTGCGTGCATGATAGCTGGGTTTGAGTCCCGGAGGAGATAGTCTACATAAAAATTGTTCACCCTTCCTGGTAATCTGTGGTAAGGGGAGAATATACATTGGCCTATAAACTCTGTCTAACTTACAGTACAATAAAACATGTGTGATATCTTCTACTTCTCCTTTACCACATATACGTACTCATTCCACTATTAGGGGTGATGTTGGTGATAGAAGAAACATGTATCAGAAAAAGTCTAATAAAGTAAAAATCTATTTGAGGGAGGGGAAAATAGAAGAAGTTGAAAAAGAAAAATGAGCTCTTGTTCAATATTCTAGCATCAGTGCTTATTGCATTCCTCAGAAGACTAAAAAATGAATTTATCTTCAACTACTAGGTGTTCCTCTGGAAGCAACTTGTATGTTTTTCTTTACTGCATTCCCTCCCCCCTTAATATGGTATCCACCATAACATTTATTCTAATATTTAATTACAGGAATTTTTCAGGTCAAGCGTGGATAGGAATAATAATAAAAAGCTGATCCCAGAAAGGGCCAAAATCAACATTAAATGCGAGATGCTTCTTTTGTTGGCTCCGTTTGTGATGAGATGGGAGAATTCCTTTCTGGTTCTCACCATTTTTTGCACAATTCTGGAAAAAGATGTGACTGCTTTAATGAGTCATGCACAGCTGCTACAGTCACAGCCCCGGGTCTCAAAACACCTCTTTCTGAGTCAATTTTTTTAAAGCATTGCACAGCACGAATGCATAAAGAGTAAGACTTTTCAATTGGAACGTCACTTCTAGATACAGAGCTGCATCTCCGTAACTTTCTTGGAAGCCAGATGGAAGGTGTTTAGCATTGCCTTTAATCTGGTCTCCCTTCCAAGTATTAGCCAGGTTCATCCCTGCTTAGCTTTTGCAAGACTAGATGAGGTCAGCTAGATCATTCAACAACCAAGATGAACTAGCCGGATGTAAAACATTTCTAAGGAAAAAGATCAATCAGTTATAAGATTTTCTGATGAGCTTTGGTGGATCAGGCCCATGGCCAGAGATGGTATTCAGCAGGTCTGACCAGTTCTGGAGAACCAGTAGTGGAAATTTTGAGTAGTTCAGAGAACCGGCAAATTCCACCTCTGACTGGCCCTGCCCTCATCTATTCTCTGCCTCTCATTGAGTCCCNCTCTGCCTCCCATTGAGTCCCAGCTGATCGGCTGGGTCTTCTTTGGTTGCCCTGCACAGGAGAACAGAGCTGGAAAGTAGGCTAGTGGGATGGGGAGGGAAGGGGGATTTTGCAGTATCCTTCCCCTGCCACACCCACCAAGCAACGTCCACAGAACTGGTAGTAAAAAAAATTGAATCCCACCACTGCCCATGGCCCATCTAGTCTACTACTCTGTGTCTTACAGAGGGATTATTATTATTCAATATACACAACAATGTGAAATCACAACTGCCGGGTTTTTTTAGCTGGTGTTGGCCTTTGTACATATTGAATTCTTCTCAAGAACCTAGGTTGTCCCAAAAGATGAGTGCAGTACATATGCAGATCCAAAAGGTGGCCTTTTGTAATTGATAGATGGAAATGTTGTCAGTGCACATATTTTCTAAGTACCATTCAAGATTTTTTGATACATGATTAAGGAAATCAGAGATGGATTAATATGTCTTTGGTGAATTAATTATTTGGTTACCCATTTGTATAAGAAGATATATTGTTTAAATTTGATAACATAAATATTGTGAATATGAGAATATATAATTAAAGATAACTATAAACTAAGATGAAAACTTTAAATGACTAATGAAATGAAGCAACCTATGAGAATATAAAGATGTAAAAATAATGATAGATAATGAAGTGATGCTGGAAAGTTGTATTTGTGATTATGAATATGAATGATTTAAAATGTAAAACACCTGAAACCACGCTGTTCTTGAAAAGATGTATTCAAATAATTTTAAAAAAACTTTTTAAAAAAGATTTTTTGATACAGCACCCAGTGTACCATTAATCAATGCGACCACTGGAGCCAGTTTATGCCTAAAGCAGGACTAAAACTCAGTCTCCCAGTTTCCAGCCTCAATCCTTACCCACGATAGCAATCTGGCTATCACAGTGGGGGAATAGGATGCATTTCTTTATGATTCCATGTATCTAGTGTAATAGATGAATTACATTATCTTAGCTTTCTATTGAATTCCAATCTGCAGTTGGAATAAGATGAACATGTAGAGAAAATGGATGGGCTACTTACTGTGAATCAAAAGTCAAATAAGAAAAGGAAGAACAAAATAATCAGAGGTATCTCCAGGGTATATACAATCAAGAAAGTCAAGAGAAGAGCCATAACAGCCAAAGCTCTGTATCTCTTTTACATGCGTTACACATAGTTTCAATCACATTCTCGCAACCATTTATTGGACTGTTTTGACTACACCCTGCATGCATTCCTGGAAACAACCCTACCCACCCATGCACTTCAAAAACTTAGGCTCTCCAAAATAATTCCACTTTTAATTACGCATGAAAAGCCAATGGTATGGGAGGCAATCAAATCTCCAGGGTACAGTCATTCTACAACCCAGGTACCCCAAGAGGAAGGTAGGGCCAGTCGACTTCCACTCCTTTGCCTCACCAAACTGGGGAATTGCGAGCACATTTCCCCAAGACATACAAGAATCAGTGAAGGTTGAAACTGGCTAAAGCAAGGGTTCCCAACCCGTGGTCCATTAACTAACACCAGTCTGTGGTATGTCAGCAACCAGGCCACCCAAACAAGCAAATCCGTGGGATGCAGGCAGTGTGCAAAACCACGCTCCCTCCAGTCCGTGGAAAAACCTCTCTCCACGGAACTGGTCCCTGGTGCCCAAAAGGTTGGGGGCCATTGGGCTAGAGCAAGGATCAGCAACCCATGTGGCTCTTTCACCGCTCTGCTGTAGCTCCTTGTCACAGTCGGCTTCACAATTGATAGGACTTTTAGTTAGGACAGATAGAGGAAAAGGATGCTGCAGTAGGAGGAGACTCTATCATGGGGAGATCCGGACTTCCAGTTGGCTCCAGAATTGAACAGGGGGACTTCTGGTTAGGACCTTTGTGGCTCTTTGAGTGTTTAAGGTTGCTGATCCCTGGCCTAGAGCAGTTGAGAAGCTCACAAATCTGGTGAGAAGAGAATGAGAGACAGACAGACAAAAGACAGACGGAGCCCTTCCAATGTTGTTTTCCAGAATTCAGCATTAAGGTAAGTTGCCTTTTGCTCACTAGTTAGCAAAAAGATAAAGGTTTCTCTATCCAGTTGTGTCCGACTTTAGTGCGCAGTATTCATCTCTGTTTCTTGGCCAAGGGAGCCAGCACTGTCCAAAGACAATGGTTGTGTGGCCAGCATGGCTATATGCCAAAGGTACATAGAACACTGTTACTTTCCCACTGAAGTGGCAGAGGTGGTATTCAGCAAGTTCTGACCAGTTCTGGAGAACCGGTAGCGGGAATTTTGAGAAGTTCGGAGAACCAGCAAATCCCACCTCTGACTGGCTCTGCCCCATCTATTCTCTGCCTCCCAAGTCCCAGGTGATTGGTTGGGTCTTTTTTTGTTGCCCTGCACATGAGAACGGATCTGGAAAGCAGGTTAGTGGGGTGGGGAGGGAATAGAGATTTTGCAGTATATCCTTCCACCAGGAGTAGGATGGGAATGGAAATTTTACAATATCCTTCCCCTGCTATGCCCACCGAGCCACGCCCTCCAAGCCATGCCCACGGTAGTTAAATTTTTTGAATACCACCACTGTGAAGTGATACCTATTGATCTACTCGCATTCGCATGTTTTCAAGCTGCTAAATAGGCAGGAATTGGGGCAAGTAATAGGAACTCACCCCCATTGCGCAGATCTTGGGGTTTTGAACTTATGCTGTCAGCTGAGAAGTTCAGCATCTTTCACTGCTGAGCCATCGCACCCCACTAGTTAGCAAGCAACCTTTAATGCCAGCAGCCATCATGTCCTGATACTCTATGAATCTGCTCACGCTTCTTTTAAAACTCAATAGGACTCTACCACAACAGACAGCAGTGAATTCTGCAATTTAATCACAAGCTGAGTAAAAAGTATTTCCTTTAATGGTCAGGAGTCTCTCTGACATCTGCCAACAGACTGCTGGACAAGAGGTGGTCAGAAAACTCATTCAGGTATGGCCCAATGCTTGCTGTTTAGTGAGGTAAGCAACCTTTTTAGATCTATTATTTCCCACCCAGCCTGCTTTGCTTAACCCACTGTGATCCATTAAGTCCTACTGATTGGCAGCCCCCTAAAAAAAAAACCCACAGCGCTACTAAAGAATCGGTTCCTTAGAAACAGCACGCAGCGAACTATTTGATGTGAAGAAATGGCCTGTAGCAACGAGGAAAAAATCTTTCCCTCTGCCAGAAAATCAACACCACAGAAGGGCCCGCAAAGAAAACAGAAAACTGAGTGAGCCTGTTTTAGGGAACAAAGCGGCTTTTCCTGTTTAGCCAGTTTACAATGGATTAGGCATTGGGTGGTGGGGGGGAGAGAAAGCAGAGAAACACAGCAATAAAAAGAAAACACGAGCAGCATTGGTGCTTTATTTTAACTGTATGTACACACATATTGGCAGCCATCGTTCAAACCCCACAGAATCATGGTCTGTAGATAGAGCCAGTGTGGTATGCAACTGCAGAAGCTTGAAATGAAATGAAGTGAAGTGAAAAAAAAATCAAGTTACCAATGAGTCTGGAAAATCTCAGAATGGATGGGAACTTAACAAAAGCGACCCGAGCAAAGCAGCATTTTCTATTGCCATGAAATGAGCTTCTATTCTAGCCGGATCTTATGTTGCAAGAGCTGTTGTAAGCATTTTTGCTAGCAGGATAAACCCCCCCCCCAAGCTTTCCACAAACAAATAAACATACAGAGACCAATCATGCAAACGGGTTGAGAAATGTGTATCTGTTGCTGCAAAGGTGCCATTTTCTTAAATCAGAAGTCACGGTGTCCCTTCAACCCAAATTCCAGTGAAAGAAATAAACATGCAATCTGCCGATATTTCCAATGCCATAGTATGGAATGAGGTAACTAAAAATTGGCAGCTCCTGCTGTTACTATGGCCACCTGCAACCTGCTTCTGAATATAAATACATAAATTGAAACATAAATAAATAATTATGCATCTAAGGCAAGTCCCACGTGGAGTTTAATAGTTTCTCTCACGGAATTTCAGAAGACAGATAAGTCTTACTGGACATGATATGATAGTTTTGCACAATTCAGTTGAATGGGCACCTTTTTACTGTGCTTCAATTTTTTAAAGGTTTGTTTTTAATGACCTTACTTTTCCACAATATCAGAGGAACTGATAAAGTACCTGAATAGCACTTTTTTTTAAATCAAACTAAGTCACAAGCTTAAAAAAACACAGGAACTCATCTGTTGATATTTGCAATTAAAGTATCGTCGTGAGTTCAATAAATCTTTGCATGAATCAAGGTTATCAGTTCAGGTAGTCTCTGACTAAAATTTCTATTTTGAGACAGTTATTAAATGAATTTTGTCCAGTTTTACTACCTTTCTTGCCACAGTTGTTAAGTGAATAACTGCAGTTCATAAGTTAGGAACATGGTTGTTAAGTGAATCTGGCTTTTCCCACTGACTTTGCTAAATCAGAAAGTTGCAAAAAGGGATCACTGACCCCAGGACATTGGAAGCATCATAAATTCAAGCCAGTTGCCAAGCAACTGAATTTTGATCAGGCGACCACAGGGATGCTGCAAGGATTGTTAAATATGAAAAATGGATATAAATCATTTTTTTCAGTACCGTTGTAACTTTGAGTGGTTACTGAATGAACTGCTGTAAGTCAAGGACTGTCTGTAATGTTTTTTCCCGGAGTGGCTGCTTACAATCTCAGTTCGTGACAAAACACAAGCACTGTTGAGCCCCTTGGGGCAATGTTGGTGGAGAAGGAATAAAAAAAAAGGCCAAAATGATGTCCCCCAACTATATGACTGGAACCCCACACGTTTTTATATGCATATTACAGTGCACATAAAGAAGGGCACGGCTTTGACAATGCAATTGCAATCACTATCTTGATTTGTTTTGACAGTCTCCCAACACACATACATACACCACAAACACACACGAGCTATCAAATGGTGCATTAAGACAACCATCCTCAGTCAAGGATACTTCAAATATATGCCATTTAGCATGGCAATAGCATTTAGGCTTACATAACACCCTATAGCACAAGGGTGTCAAACACAAGGCTTGTGGGCCAGATCCAGCCCGCAATGTAGTCAGATCTGGCCTGTGGGGCCATCCTAGCAAATGTAAGGGGCTGGCCAGTCCGGTTCAGACCAGCCTACCCAGTTCAAAGGGGAAACATGCCAATAGTTTGGGGAGTGGTGTCAAGCTGGCCACACCCACCGAGTCAGCCACAGCCAGTGAGTGGTGTCAAGCTGGTCACGCCCACCTACTCAGTTACACCCACCCAGTTGGCCATGCCCCCCCATCCCCTTTACTCCGAGGTCAACCACAGTCCTGATGTGCCCCTCAATGAAATTGAGTTTGACACCCCTGCCATAGCACTTTACAGCACACTCTGGGCTGTTTACAATCTCAGCATATTGGCCCCCAACAATCTGGGTCCTCATTTTATGGACCTTGGAAGCACGGAAGGCTGAGTCAACCTGGGCCCCCATCAAGATCAACTCCAAGCTGTGGGCAGAGTCCGCCTGCAATACTGCACAAGGGTGTCAAACGCAAGGCTTGTCAGCCAGATCCAGCCCGCAGTGTGGTCAGATCTGGCCTGTGGGACCATCCTAGAAAATGTAAGGGGCCGGCCAGTGTGGTTCAGCCCAGCCTACCCAGTTCAAAGGGGAAACATGCCAACAGTTTGGGGAGTGGTGTCAAGCTGCCCACCCCCACCCAGTCAGCCACGCCCACCCAGTCAGCGACAACCAGTGAGTGGCATCAAGCTGACCACGCCCACCCACTGCACCACCAGGGCTCCCTCAAATATTTGTCTTCCCACCCCAATTCCAAGCCTGCTGTGATGACCTGGAGCGTGGCACAAAGGCAACACAGTCAAATAAGCAAGAAGAGTCTCTTTAATACCTCCAACTTTGCCCACAATGTCCAGGTCACCTTCAGCTGGAGAAAAACTCTCCCAGGAACAGTCTTTAAGTGGAGGAAATTCAGTCCGAAAACAAAGTACATACAAACTGTAACTAAAAATCCAAACAAACTACACTGCAGTAATTACCTGGACAGGGCAGGAGAAAGAATTGCAGACTTCAAAGCACAGCAAAACAGCAAAACAGACAGTTGGGAAGAAGCCAGGAACAAAGATAAGCCTCAATGATGCCACAGTTTGCTCCCAACAAGTTGCTGTGCACAGCTTCCCTTTTTAAACACTGTGTTCCCAGTTGCAGCTAATGAAGAGAATCAGGGCCCTTTCCTCCCCTGTAAGCCATGCAACCCACATTGCTCCTTTCTCCGTTCCTCCCTGAATGCCCTAGGATGAAGAGGGAGTGGGCCTGGACCTTCCTCCGAATCCCCTCTGCTTTGCTGTACCTCTCCCCTGCTCTGCCCAGCCGGACTGTGCTCTTCCCCAGTTTCTTCCACAACAAATGGAGCCGAACTCCCACTCCCTGTCAGCTGCTCAGCCTCCCCCTCGGAATCAGATTCCAACAGGGGCATGACACCTGCATTTCTCCCCCAGGTAAAAGATTCCCAATTCTTTAAGAGAAAAAAAATATCAACCTACCAGTCGGGTGTCTTTTAACTGCCCTTTCAACAGATTGTCCAGAGGAAAGGAGACTATGTTGTTCAAATTCTGCACCTGGAAAAAGACAAAGAGGAGATTTGCTTACATACCTCAAAACAAAGCAAAAGCAATCTTGAATTATAATCAGATCTGACCATCAGTAATTTCTTATATTCAGTTTGCAAATGGCTGAAAATAATCCCAGTTGGTAGAGAGAGAGAAAATTTACTGTTAAATTCAAAACAGCATTGAAAGCTACAGTCAGATGAGCAGCAAGAAAACTCTGTACAGCCCTTCTCAAACTGCTTTGCATTTAAAATAATAACAATGAAATAAACTGCTGATCGTAATGATGGAAAAATCATCCAAATACTACAGATAGTCTTCAATTTACAAGCATTCACTTTGTGATCGAGTTTCAGCACGATGATGCTGAAAAAAACGATTTACAACCAGTCCTCACATTGATAACAGGGGATTTTGCAGTAACTTTTCCCCAGGGGTGGGAAGGGAATGGGAATTTTTGCAGTATATCCTTCCCCTGCCACGCCCACCAAGCCACACCCACAGAACGAATAGTAAAAAAAAACTGAATCCCACCACTGGTCCTGGGGTCACACAATTGCCATTTGCAAGCTTCCCAGCTGGCTTCCCACAAGCAAGGTCAATGGGGAGGCTGGCAGGGAAGGTTCTCACTTAATGACCATACCACTTAAAGGCAATCATTCCAGTTGTGGTCATAATAAAGGACAACCTGAATAGATTTCAGCAAAGCTTTTTTTGTGTGTGAGTTTCAATATGAAAAAGATGTGATACGGGCCATAAAAGCTATAACAGCTTCCTTTCCCTCTATGGCTAGAGAGGCTCTTTTCCTGTTCCAGAATTTTTGGGACGGCCTCAGAAGAATGTTGGCAGTTGAATCCCGCCACAAACCACCTTTCCTGTTCAGCCATGCAGGCAGGCAGCCCTTCCCCAAAGGCCGCATTCTAAAAACTGGGGTGGAGATTCCCAAAGCTGCAAATCAAGAGGCCAAGAGATGGAGAAATCCTTTTGATTCAGCCAAGAAGTCTGAAAAAGGCTGGAAGATGAAGCCACATGGCAGCATCCAAGCCTCAAACTAACCTCCGTTGGAAGCAATGGGTTTAGAAGAGGAGAAGAATTGGAGGAAGGGGTGGCAAAGCCATCATCCTCTGAGCCTAGATGGCTGCCCTCCCCCCCCCCCCC
>BHFT01006198.1:11954-33394 GCA_004320025.1 Laticauda laticaudata
CCCCCCCCCCCCAATTTTGTTTTATGTTTTTTAAAAAGCGCCACTCACAGGCTTGAAATAAACAGAAGCTGTGGGATAGTTTTCATCAAGTACAGATGTGCTGGAGACACTGTGAGGAAAATCAAAGCCTCCATCTAAAACTGGCTTTTCTATTGAGCAAGAAAAATGTGGAGCATGGGTATCCAAGGGCCAGCAACCCGGGCCATGAAAATGGCACATAGTCTATAATGTGCCACCCTGAAGTCATAACATACAGCTCCCTCGGCTTACAATTTGGACCAGAGTTTCTGTTGCTAAGCAGGGTGGTTGTTAGGTTTGCTGCTGATTTTACAACCCTCTTCCGGTTGTTGTTAAGTGAATCCTAACAGCTATTAAGCGAATGAGGTGGTCGTTAAGCAAATCCAGCTTCCCCCAGTGACTCTTGTCAAAAGCCAGCTGGGAAGGTCTCAGATGGCAACCACATGACCCCAGGGATGGTGGAACCATCATAAATGCATGCCAGTTGCTGAATCATGTGATCTGGAAAAACTGTTTATTTTATTGTCATTGCACCTCATACAACAAAATTAAATACCATCTTCAGTGTACATTATGACCATGAAAATAAACACAAACACACATCCTTCACACTCCACACACTGAATTGAAAACCCCAACACCACACCAACACTGCACTATACAGTAGAATTCAAAAGAGCTACTGCCCTGGGATAGAAGCTGTTCTTCAGCCTATTTGTCCTTGTTTTTATTATCCTGTACCATCTGCCAGATGTGATGGTCATAAGTGTGAAAAATGGACATCGATCACTTTTTTCAATGCTGTTAACTTGGAACAGTCACTGAATGAATGGCTGTAAGTGGAGAACTACCTGTACATGATATCATTGAGGCTGATATGATATCATATCACATGGTAGTTCCGACAGCTTCATATGTAACTGGATTTTTGTTAGTTTTTATTGTTTTAAATGTGGTTTAATATTCTGTAAGCCGCCTTGAGTCACCATGGGTGAATAGGCAGCAATATAAATTCAATAAATAAATCAACAGCAGCAGCCTTTTTCAATCTTATGAGCTGTAGATGTGTAGATGTGTGGATGTGTTTC
Organism: Laticauda laticaudata; assembly: GCA_004320025.1. Taxonomy (NCBI): domain Eukaryota; kingdom Metazoa; phylum Chordata; class Lepidosauria; order Squamata; family Elapidae; genus Laticauda; species Laticauda laticaudata. The sequence goes on from BHFT01006198.1 coordinate 13,061, forward strand.
ACATGTGATTTCCACCATCTTCTTCCAGCCAAGCCAACAATCCTGCTGGCTAAGGATGCTACATCCATAGTTCTATCTTAAGGAGTAAAATTTCCAGTAAAACTGGAAGAGGTTAGTAGAGGACCTCTTGGTTTATTTATTTTAGTTTGTCAAGCATATATGAGAAAACAAGTATAAGTATTATCAGAGTATATCCATGAACTGGAATAGAGCATGGTCACAAGGTCAGCCAATGAATAGGCACAGCAACTAAGTCAGCCAATGAGGATTGTTTGGAAACTGAAACTAGAAGTAGCCTAGGTGTGGCTCAATATTAAGCTCTGCAGCTCTGAAGCTACGTTAAGCTCTGAGTCTGTCTATTCAAAATGAAACTGCTTCTCTTCTCTGCTGTGTGTCTTGTTTGCCTGCTGAACTAAAGTGAAACTGATGTCTGTTTCTGAGCTCCTGAGTTGCTGTTCTGTTCTGAACCTATAACTTGTCTGCTTCTATTTGAGTTTGCTCCATGGAGAAATCTACAACTGGTATTGTAAAATTTACTTGTGTTTATAAAGAAGTTAAACGAAGCCTCAGCCATCTGTGTTTACTTTTCTGGGGCTGAATTTATGCTGCAATACTCTGAATGAGCATGAACAAAACATATAAACATATAAGTATAAACAGGTATAAGTATATACATAATAAATGAGTACAAATAAATGGGAACAGTGGGACAGGGATGGTAGGCACGTTGGTGTGCTTATGCATACCTAACCAAATTCATGTGTGGGGAAGAACTAACTTCCCACAACTTACAGGAATGACTGAATCATTCAAAATCAGATAAAAAGATGTGAGGTTCACTCTGAAGCAGACACAACCCTCTATTTTTGAAGCCAACCATCACAGACCGTAAACCATAATTATGGCTTAGCATAACATGAGGATTCCAGCCACAGAGGATTCTTCAACAAGTCATACTTCAAAGAAACCATAGCCGGTTTACACATCGCACTAAATCAATATTTGGGTTTTCGAGAGAGGATCTGCAAACCCAGCCATTCAAGAATGCTATCTAGTCATAAAATCATGGGGTTTGAAGGGACCGTGGAGGTCTTCTACTCCAAATCAGTTAGGATTTATTCCAGAAGACAAAGTTAATCAAACCATGGCTTATAGCATAGCATGAAACCCGTTTAAGTCTTCTTCCCAAAACATTGACAGGTGAGACATCGAGGTAGCAGAGAAGATGACTTCTATCTCTTGCAAGTCTTTCAAAAAGCTAGAGACTTTGTGATGTAGGACTAGTATCAGACTTAGTCATATAATTTGTCTGGCTGTTTAAAACATCAAGGGCAGTGGTGGGCTGCCTGCTACAGGTTTGCCCAGGTTCAGGTGGACCCGTTGCTAATGTTATGGCTGGTTCAGCAAAATGCCAAATCCCACCCCTAGCTGGCCCCTCCCCTCCCAAGAGTCTTCACATGGCCTATTTTGGATGTGAGGTAAGTGCACGGAGGCTCNGTGGACCCGTTGCTAATGTTATGGCTGGTTCAGCGAAATGCCAAATCCCACCCCTAGCTGGCCCCTCCCCTCCCAAGAGTCTTCACATGGCCTGTTTTGGATGTGAGGTAAGTGCACGGAGGCTCGGGGAGGGGGAAGAATGGGCCTCCTGGAAGTCTGGAAGTCCGGCCTCCAGAGGGCCTCCAGACCTGGGGGAAGCCATTTTCTCCCTCCCAGAGGCTCAAGGACAGCCTCCAGAGCTTGGGGAAGGTGAAAACGCCCCCCCCCAGGCATGGTGTAGGAGGCCGACTAGGCCACGCCCACCATGGCCATGCCCACCCAGCAACCAGGCAGAGAACCCCCTGCTGAAATTTTTGAAGCCCACCCCTGATCAAGGGGTCTTAGTCTCCAGATCTCTGTCTTCCTCTTTAAAATCCATTTGTTCTTGGGCACCTAAGGAGCTGTGAACTGGGATGATAGTGGCACTAGATGGAGTTTTGTTAGAGGCCCCTTCTGCCTGCCTGCCCACTCTCCTCTTCCATTATCACTTCCTTAGTTGCACTGATGGGCAGCATGTGTTGCATGAAAGCACCCACCGTGGCAGCCAGCCAGTATTGCCTCAGCCACAGACCATTGCAAAAGAAATAATTCGTTGAAATATCTGGCAAGCAGGAGATCTGCAAAAATCTAGAGTAGGCTCCGAAGCCTGCCCAGTGCCCATGAAACTGGAAATCTGGTCATTTCAAACTATTATTTCTCTTTAAAAGATTTGCAGTTGCTTTTTGCCTTGATCAACTGTTGATCTCGAGGTCAACTCAACCTTGATCAACTCGTCTTTGATCTAGAGGTCCTCTGGGAGTCAGGATAGATTTCTGAATTACAGGAATCCAGAAGCTACTTTGCAGAGTGAGATTATGCAGGACCACAAGCTAACTCACTGCTCACTCCAGGAGTTCCATTCTGAGTGGTTCAAAGTTGGCTCAGCTTTCCATCCTTCCAAGGTGGATAAAATGGGGATCCAGGTTGTTCGAGGAAATATGCTGATTCTGTAAACTGCTTAGAGAGGGCTGAGAAGCACTGTGAAGCGGTATATTAGTCTAAGTGCTATTGCTATCACGATTCACAACTTCTGATGGCAGGCTGTTCCACTGATTAATTCATTTTGACCAGTCATTAACCAAATGATTGTAAAAAATTAAGGACTACCTGGGACTTCTGGTTTGCAGTGCTTCAGCGGCAGGCAGGAATCCGCGATCGTGCACGGTTTCTGCCTGGGCGCGCTGCTGGAGTGCCCCGAGCCAGCTGGCTTCGGGGCTAAGCCACCCCGTAGAGGTTGGTGAAGACGGGGGAGATTCCAGCAGGGTCGAGGAAAGCCGCATCTTTCTTCCCCAGCTGGCTAAACTCCCTTTCCCGAAGGCGGTAGACTGGCAGTCAGAAATGGCTGCCTCAAAGAAGCCCTCATCCGGAAAAGAATGTGCAGAAGGAAGAAAGTGCAGAAGTGAAAGTTTTGGCTGACTGGGATAAGAAACAACAATTAAGGCATCCTGGAACTCAAATTTTAAAAAGGGATACATCACTCCCAAAGAAGATTCGGAAGCAGCGAATGAAAGTGAAAAGGAAAAGTTGTTTTTTTTCACTCTCCTTCCTTACGTTGACAACGAACAGAGGTGAATGAGAAATCAGAAAAATCTGCTTTGGCATCAACAAGTATTTAAGCTGGAAAATTTAATGTCAAGGGGATAATAAAGATTTCTGAATATAAAAGGAAAGAAAGATTTTTTTTCTGTAAATGGGAAGGGAGAAGGAAGAGAATAAGAACAGGATTTGGAAGGAGGAGATAGCTTGGAATCTAAAAAATCTAAAGTTAAATTTTAACAAGACTTCTAAAAGATACATTTTAACTGGAACTTTGGAATTAAATACTAACCCCAGGAAGAGAAAGTAAAAAAAAAGGAAGAAGGTGTCAAAAGAAACAGCTTGTGTGTATTTGGATTGCTTGCTGACTGGGACTTTTGGAACTATATTTGAAGGATTTAAAATAACACTTGGGTGCGATTGTTTTAAAAGAAAAAAAATAGCTCTACAATGGCGCATCACTTTATGGATGAACTGAAAATAGAATTTTAAAAAACTTAAAGAAGAGGGAACAAGAAGAGGAAGGGCTTTCTTGGTTCCGTTTTTCAATTTCTTAGGAAATGCGTGATCTCTACCTACGAGGAATTACAAGAAAGACTACGCAACAAGAAGATTGGGACAAAGGAAGAAGCCATTTTTAAATGAACAAGGGGGGGGAAAGAGGGGAAGAGAATGGAGACTTTCAGACCTAAAAAAACAACTAAAAAAAAGGGAAAAATAAGGTGAAAAATGGATATAATGTTGAGAAAGCACAGAAAAAAGGGAATTACAGAAAAGGGAAATCCGAGAGTGGAGAGACAAGGGGGGTATAAAAAGGGGCAAAGAGAAGAAGCAAGGAGCAGGAGTGAAGGGAAGAGAAGCTAGTGAGGGCATGAAGCAAGATTGTAAAGAAAAACCAGGACTTATTTAGAGATAATGGGTTAAAAATTAATTGAAAGTGATTTCTGCAAAGGTACATATGATGTATTGTTATATTTGTATTTAGGAAATAGTGTTTAGGAAAATTGGAAACAACGTATGAGTTTTAGCGAAACATTTGTAAATAAAATAAAATGGAATGAATTAAATGGAGAATGATTTAGAAAGGAATGGGGGAAAACATTTTCATGACAATGTTTATAAAATGGCAAGCGGAAGTGGGGGGAGAAGTAATTATGGAAAGTTATAAGCATTCCCATAGAAGCATTGATACTCTACTGAAAAGTAAATGTGTTAAATGTTTAAAATTTTAATATGAATATTTAACATTAATGATAGAATTAAATTCGGTATAGATCATCATTTTTAATTATATTAGTATATTATATATTTTTCCTTTTCTTTTTCTTTTTAAAATGTACGTGTAGCTTTAAATGTGCTACGCAGAATCCGGAATGGAAGTTATTTCTATATTAAGTGTTATTAATTTTAGGAAGATATTAAAACTGGTTGTTCATATTCCAATCAGTGACCACAGGAGGAATTTTTGTTTAATGAGAAAAGATAATAGACAGCTGAAAATAGGACAGGACAAAGAATATAAATATAATGATCTGATTGAGATGAAAACAAATAAAATAAAAATTTAAGAAATGTTAAAAAGAGGGGAGAAGCTATATAGCAAAATGTTTAGAATGGTAATAAGATATGGAATGGTTATATAAAAATGAGCACGAATTTTGGAGACTAGGTCTGTCGTACAAAGAGATGTAACCTGCGGATCAGGCTGACCTTTCAGAAAAGAGGGTTTTATGTTTTTCATGTTCTGTGTTGCTGTTGTTTATGTTTGTTGCTAAAAATCAATAAAATTTCTTCAAAAACAAAAATTAAGGACTACCTGTAGTGTTTTATATTTAACATTTTTATTGTACACTGTTTAGAGCTGTTTACACCAACTTGGAGGAGATGTGCAGTGCAGAAATGTGGAAATAATAAGAAGAAAAAGGTTTGGCTTCATTTGACATTGCAATACCTTGGTGCATGTACAAATTGAAGACAGCAGCAGGAAAAAAATCACCAAAGCTACTGAGACTTACAAAATTAAGTTGAGCGGAACTTTGCGAAAAAGAAATTGTGTTATCGCAATATCTTAATTTGGGAGCCCTTGGAGCAATACCTAAAAGGGCTAACTCACTATTTGAAAATTCTGAATTTTTCTATCAGACTTGAATACCCTGATTTCTACAAAAAATCACCCACTTATATTCCTCCGGTGCTCCCTCAACAGTTCTTAGGTCCTGGTTGTGAATCTCACAAAGATTGAAGAAGAATGAAGGGAGAAAAGAAGGAGAAGAGGAAGAAGAAGAAGAAGAAGAAGAAGAAGAAGAAAGACAGAAGAAGAAGAAGAAGAAGAAGAAAGAAGAAGAAGAAGAAGCAAAAGAAGAAGAAGAAGAAGAAGAAGAAAGAAAGTAAGAAGAGAAGTAAGAAGAAGAAGAAGAAGAAGAATTATGTATGTATGTATGTATGTAGTATTATGTATGTATGTATGTTCCTCTTGCGCTTCTAGCCGTGCTCATTAAGAAAGATTTTTTGAAATGACCAGCAGTGCATTAGTTAGTTTTCATATTTATTATTACACGCTCTGATGCTGCTAAGGAATTCTACTCCCCCTCCCCACCTGAAAAGAAATCTGTTCCAAATGCAAAATACAAGCAGAGGAGAGGAATTTCAGTTTCACAGCAGCAAGCAGGTTTAGTTCAGAACAGTTGAGCTAAGCCATGCCCAGGCTCCTTGCTGTCTTCTTCTTGCTCACACAACAAACACTGTTTCAGTTTCCAAACAGCCATTAATTCTCTCACATACTGACAGGACGCTAGCCAGATGAATACCAATGGATGCTGGTTGGCAGAGACACAATTTCCCCCTTTATTTTCCTCACCAACAACTAAGCCCGACCACATAGTTTCATAGCGAAGCATGAGTATAGAGTTAGTAAATGAATAAATAAAAGTCCAGATCAATTTTGTTTATCCATTGTATCCATGTGTTTCCAGCAGCATGATGTTCCTACTTCCCACTGCCATCCCAGCACCCCAGCACCTAGTCCTGATTTTGAGAAATATTTAACTCTGTTGTCCCAAAGGTGCTTTTTTTAAAAAGGCAACTGGACCCTTTTTTTTTTAACTAGAAAGTCTAGTTACCTCTTGAAAAAGCACCTTTGGGACAATCATGACCTGGGGAATCTCCACCAACATTTAAGTCTGTTCATGTGGATTTCTTTTCAGGCTTAAAGTTGATTTGCAATGCCATTCTCTTTTCTCTCTGGTATTTTATTGGACGTTTTACAAAAACATACATAAACAGCGAAGAAAGAAAAGAACAAAAAAAAAAACACGGGATAAAAGAATAGGCTACAAATGAGTCAACGAAAGATTTGCAAATGTCATCGAGACTATAATTTTCTATCATACTGTGAATGGTTGTGAAAGCTGGATATATTATGTCATTTTAAAAGCTTGACAACCGCTATTAAGCTATGAGCAAAGCGTAAATACCAGGAATTAAGGGTCAGCACAGTATAAATCATAAAACTGTAAACTGCAATAAATCATGTCGTACTACTAAAAGATGATTATTTGGGATGTTTTATAAAATTAAAATGCAGACTTCATGTGGAGAGAAACCCACATGTTGGACGCGGTACAAATCCAAAATGGAATTGCAATTCCGTTCCTAGGCAATTTCCTCAATCTCCAAACCTCAGGCTTGGAAACTTTTCTTCCTTTCTTAGCAAAAATCCCAGAGAAAGTTACTACAGGGGGTTGAATTGTATAGGCTTAACGTGACTTGTCATCTTTACCTCCAGATTTGCACCAGGCTGGGCTGGGGACTTTTGACTTCAGACTATTCCCCGCAGTGGTGATATTCAAATTTTTTTACTACAGGTTCTGTGAGCGTGGCTTGGTGGGTGTGGCGTAGCTTGGTGGGCTTGGTGCGTCTTGGTGGGCGTGGCTTGATAGGTGAAGGGCGTGGCTTGGCAAGGGAAGGATACTGCAAAATCCCCATTCCCTCCCCACCCCACTAACCTGCTTTCCAGCTCCATCCTCCTGTGCAAGGCAACCAAAGAAGACCCAGCCGATCAGCTGGGATTCAATGGGAGGCGGAGAATAGATGGGGGAGGGGCCAGTTCTCTGGTTGCTGGTTCTCTGATCTACTCAAAATTTCCGCTACTGGTTCTCCAGAACTGGTCAGAACCTGCTGAATACCACCTCTGATTCCCCTTGGTGCCCATGGCTGCAACCCAGGCTGCTTAAAAGTTTCTCCAGAGACCAGGGTTTCTCAACCTTGGCAACTTCAAGAAGTTTGGGTTTTCAACTCCCAGAATTCCTTAGCCACCATTTTGGCTCGGGAACTCTGGGAGTTCAAGTCCAGGCCTCTCAAAATTGCCAAGACAGAGCTCCAGAGAGTTAGCAACAGAATGGATGCAAAAGGGTTTTCTGGCGCAGGAAAGGTTCAACAAATGCTAAATCGTGCCCCGGGTGGTGGTGGCTGCACTTAACTCAAATAAACTCCAGAGACTTTCAGCTGTAGAGCAAAGCTCCTCTTATCTTACTCCACCCTCCTTTTTGAACAGACCACCTTGAAACAGCTTCTCTGTGATCCCTCACTGGCAGCCATTCAGCTCAGAGAATTGGCAGCCCGCCAGGAAGGAAAAATGTGCGTTTGGGATAATAGCAGCCAAACTAATGTAGGAAACAGTTGCCCACAAGGAGGCCAGCTTTTTGCAACTGCCTGGGCTGCAATCAACCATCACCGTTGCCTTCTATAGGGGCTTTTTGTCTGGGCTATGCTCGCTCCTTTGAACTGGGGGGAACTGCGCCCAGGCAGATTTAAATTCGCATCTTTAAAAAGGGGGGAAAGAAAAAAGAAAAAGAAATTAGCAAACAACCAGCCAGGAACAATCCATGCCCAACTCTGCCCCTTACCAGGTTTTTTAAAAGCGCCGTCACTTCCCTGGTGAAAACTGCGAGGTTGAGGAAGCCAGTGGAAAGTTCGTGGTTGTTCTGAGAAAGGTGATTATTGCCAAAGTTCTCCAGAGTTTCGCTGTACTGCTCCTCGTTCTCCACGTGAGCTGAGGAAATAAAGGGGAGAAGGGGGAAAAAAGGTGAGGATGGAAGATCTTTGGGGGTCCGAGATGCTCCTCAGCCTCAGCATGAACATGAATTAAATGAATCAGAACAGAAGAACCGGCCCGTCATTTTTTTCCCCTGTGGGTTAATCGCCCTTTTCAGGGCAAAAGGGAACAAAAGGCAATGCATAAATTGATGGATCATTTTTGCACAAGTGTCTGGTTGGGATTCTTGCAAGGGATTCTAGGCAAGTGATCTGACAAAGCAGGGAGTCAAACTCAATTTCATTGAGAGGCACATCAGGGCTGTGGCTGACCTCAGGGGGCTGGGCAGGAGTGGCTGACTGGGCAGGCAAAGCCAGCTTGATGTCACTCATTGGGCATGGCCAACTGGGTGGGCATGGCCAACTGGATGGGCATCGCCAGCTTGATGCCACTCATTGGGCGTGGCCAACTGGGTGGGCATGGCTGACTGGGTGGGTATGGCCAGCTTGAAGCCATCACTGTGAGTGGCCAAGTGGGTGGGCATGGCCAACTGGATGGGCATGGCCAGCTTGACATCACTCATTGGGCATGATCGACTGGGTGAGCATGACTGACTGGGTGAGCGTGGCTAGCTTGACACCATTCATTGAGTGTGGCCAACTTGGTGGATGTGGCCAGCTTGATGCCATCACTGGATGTGGTCAACTGGGTAGGCATGATGAACTGGGTGGGCATGGCCAGTTTGACACCACTCCCCAAACTGCTGCCTGATGTTTCCTCATTGCAATGGAAAGACCAGGTCAAAGCTATTTATGGACCAGCCACTTTACATTTTCTAGGACGGTCCTGCAGGCCGGATCTGGCCACATCACAGGCTGAATGCAGCCCATAGACCTTGAGTTTGACACCCCTGCATGAGTATTTTAAAACAAGACATACAAACTACAGGTAGTCTTTGACTTAGAGCAATTTGTTTAGTGTGACCGTTCAAAGTTACAACAGCGCTGGAAAATGTGACTTATGACCGTTTTTCACAGTTACGACCTTTGCAGCAACCCCATGATCATGTGATCAAAATTCAGAGGCCTTCGCAACCAGTTCATATTTACGACCGGTACTGTGTCCCAAGATCATGGGAATCTCCTTTTGCGACCTTCTGACAAGCAAAGCCAACGGCAATTCACTTAACAACCGGGACATTAACTTAACATCCGCAGCCATTCACTTAACAAATGTCTCACTCAACAGCAGAAATTTGGGGCTCAAATTGTGGCCGTAACTCGAGGACTACCTGTAGTTGGGTCTGAAAAGAAGAGACACTGAATCAACTCCCTGGTTTGCCATATTGACTTTGACGAGTGAATCGCAGCAGACCAACCATTGCAAGGCCCTGAAAGGAGGCTAGGTATCACAAGCTAACTAGGAATCTCACCCCCAACGTAATGTAACCTGAGGAAACAAGCAGACATTCTTGGCTGCTGAGGAGGAAACCAGCTGTCAAGGAATGTTTATAAACGGTGCAGCCGCTGCAGGAAAAGGAGAAAAGTTTGAGACATCTAGGGAGAGGAAGCGATAAGGAAAAAAGATCAGGAAACAGGAGAAGGGAAGCCTATTGGCTTCAGCTGAACATCAGGGTCAATCTACATTTAATGACAATACAGGTAGTCCTTGACTTACAAAAGTTCCTTCTGTGAACATTCAAAGTTACAACGGCAATGAAAAATATGACTTAGGGCCAATTTTTCACTGTTATGACCAGTGGTGGGATTCAAATCTTTTTTTACTACCGGTTCTTCGGGTGTGGCTTGGCGGGCATGGCAGAGGAAGGATACTGTAAAATCTCCAGTCAGAAGTGGGATTTGCCGGTTCTCTGAACTATTCAAAATTTCCGCTACTGGTTCTCCAGAACTGATCAGAACCTGCTGAATACCATCATTGGTTACAACCTTTGTAGCATCTCCATGATCATGTGATCAAAATTCAGATACTTGGCCACTGGTTCATATTTATGACCACTGCAGTGTCCAGAGGTGGTATTCAGTTCCTTCTGACAGGTTCTGGAGAACTGGTCGTGGAAGTTTTGAGTAGTTCGGAGAACTGGTAAACACCACCTCTGGTTGGTGGGATTCAGGTTTTTTTATGACCAATTCTGTGGGTGATGGCTTTGTGGGCTTAGCAGGGGAAGGATATTACAAAATCCACATTTTCACCCCACCCCACTCACCTGCTGTCAGTTCTCCTGTGCAAAGCAACCAAAGAAAACCCGCCAATTAGCTGGGACTCAATGGGAGGCGGAGAATAGATGGTGGCAGGGCCAGTCAGAGGTGGGATTTGCCGGTTCTCTGAACCACTAAAAATTTCTGCTACCAGTTCTCCAGAACTGGTCAGAACCTGCTGAATACCACCTCTGGCCCTGCCCCCATCTATTCTCTGCCTCCTGAGTCCCAGCTGATCAGCTGGGTCTCCTTTTGTTGCCCTGCACAGCAGAACGGAACTGGAAAGCAGGTTAGTGGGGTGGGGATTTTACAGTACCCTTCCCCTGGAGTGGGGTGGAAATGGGGATTTTGCAGCATATCCTCCCCCTGCCATGCCCACCAAGCCACACCACACCCACCAAGCAATACCAGCCCACCAAGCCATGCCTACAGAACCAGTAGTCAAAAAAATTGAATACCACCACTGGAGTGTCCCAAGGTCACGTGATCTCTTTCTGACAAGAAGAGTCAAGAGGGAAACCAGATTCGCTGAACAACTGGTTTACTACCTTATGAACTGCAGTGATTCATTTAACCACTGTGGCAAGAAAAGTTGCAAAATGGGGCAAAACTCACTCAATGTCTCAATGCCAGAAATTTTGGGCTCCATTGTGGTCATTAAGTCCAGGACTGCCTGTATATAGATCAGAATTTTCCAAAGCTGACAACTTAACAGATAACAGATAATCAGAGTTGAAAGGGACCTTATAGGTCATCTAGTCCGACCCCCTGCCCAAGCGGGAGACCCTACACCATTTCTGACAAATGGCAGTCCAATCTTTTCTTGAAGGTCTCAAGTGATGGCGCTCCCACAACTTCAGAGGGCAAGCTGTTCCATGGGTTGATTGTTCTCACTGTCAGAAAGTTTCTCCTTATTTCCAGGTTAAAGTTTAAGGTGGGCAGACTTCAACTCCCAAAATTCTCCAATGGAGAATTCTGGGATTTGATATCTACAATATTCTACATTTCTTAAAATTGCCAAGCATGAAAAACGTTGATTTAATCAATGAGAGTCTACAAGTAGTTCTTGAGTTAGTACATAATTCGGCCTGGAATTATGACCCTTACTCATGGCAATTGTTAAATAAGTATCACGTAACTTCATCCAATTTGACAATATTAAGCAAATGAAGTGATCATTAAATGAATTCATTTTCTCCAGTGGGCCTTTTTTTTTTTGGCCAGAAATCAGAATTAAATGCCAGAAATCAGAAAAAAAAAAAAAACAACCCCAAAATTACTATTGCGTGAACTCAGGATGCTGCAAAAGTCTGTAAAGGGCAGGTTTTTACTTCAGTGCGGGGTCTCCCAAACTTGCACTTTAAGATTTGGTGGACTCCCACAATTCCTCAGCTAGTTATGCTGGCTGGGCAATTTGGGGATTTGAAGTCCGCAAGTCTTAAAGTTGCCAAGGTTGGACACCCCTGCTTTAGAGATTCTGCTTGAGGGTTTGAGAGTTGGAATTATTCTCCTGCTTGGTGGGCGGCAGTTTTTGCACAGGGTCTTTTTCAACCTTGGCAATGTTCAGAAGTGTGGACTTCAACTCGCAAATTCCCCAGCCAGCGTGGGATCCCAGTTGAAGTCCATACACCTGAAAGATGCCAAGGTTGAGCCAAGCTGGCTTGGTATATACAGCTTAACGTACAGCTGCTTTCGAGCCTGTATCTACAAAGCCAGATGGCTTTCAGGTGTATGGATTACAGCTGGGAGTCCCATGCTGTCTGGGGAATTCTGGGAGTAGAAGTCCACACATCTGAACATTGCCAAGATGAACTGCCCCCACCAAGCAGGAGAATAATTCCAACTCTCAAACCCTCAAGCAGAATCTCTTAAGCAGGGGTGTCCAACCTTGGCAACTTTAAGACTTGTTGACTTCAACTCGCAGAATTCCCCAGCCAGCGTGGGACTCCCAGTTGAGGTCCATATACCTGAAAACTGACAAGGTTGAGCCACGCTGGCTTTGGTGCATGCAGCTTTTAACATACAGCTGCTTTTGAGCCTGTATCTACAAAGCCAGATGGCACATCACAAACCCACACCCCTCCCACGGGTGATCAGCCAGATGGCCTTCTAGGCTGATGCACCAGCTGATAAAAGACATTAACTTACTGAGCCCAGAAACATGAATCGCTTTCACATATTTCCTGATCCGCTGAAGAATGGCTTGGTCTCCATCCAGACTCTGAAATACAAAAAGGGGAAAATTGCAAAAGCTTTTAAATGTTGGGTTAATGTAGCTAATTTAAGCCCCTTTTAAAAAAATTAAAAAACATAGTGATATCTTCACAGAACTGCATGTCACAAGTATTCACTTAACTAGTGGAGGAGTTTACACACAAAATGAAATCTGGAACCACCCTAGCTGTTTAATCCAAGAGTGTGTATTTGTCACCATCTCCTTGCCAACTTAGCAATAGGATAGCAATAGCATTTAGACCAGTGGTGGCTAACCTTTTTGGGTTCCTGTGCCAAAAATTGTGTGCGTGCTTGTGCTCGCACACTTGTGTGCCAGCACCCAGAAGGAAATGCACAAACCCCCATGCCCCCTGTGCATGCATGCACAATCTCCACCCCTATCCCCTTACCTGCACTGTGCCTCCCAGCTGATTTTCGGCCCATTTGAGGCCTTTTTCGGCCTCCCAGAGGTTTGAGGAAAGCTTCTGCAGGCTTTGCAGGATGAAAAATGGGCCCATTTTATCACTTCTGGTATTTCCAGAAATAAAGGAAGTGATGAAACAGGCCTATTTTTTTTGGCCTGCAAAGGCTTTCCTCAAGCCTCTGGGAGGCCGAAAAAGGTCTCAAACAGGCTGAAAATCAGCTGTGAGGCACGCGCATGTGCAGTGAGGTAAGTTCGTGTACTGGCACAAATGGCTCTGAGTGCCATCTGTGGCACACGTGCCATAGGTTTGCCATCATGGATTTTGACTGATAACGCTTCACAGTGCTTTACAGCTCCATCTAAGTGGTTTTACAGAGTCAGCATACTGTCCCCAATAATCTGGGTCCTCATTTTACTGACCATGGAAGGATGGGAGGCTGAGCAGGGATGGGCTTCAAAAATTTTAGCAAAGGGTTCTCTGCCCGGTTGTGGGTGGACATGGCCATGGCCTAGTCGGCCTCCTGCACCACAGTGGGGTGGTGGTGTTGCCCTCCTCTGGCTCCAGAGGCTTTCATTGGGTCTCCAGGAGGGCAAAAAGGGCTTCCCTGGGCTCTGGAGGTTCTCTGGAAGCTGGAAACAGGGCCATTACCATTTGCAACCTTCCCAACTGGCTTCTGACAAGCAAAGGCAATAGGGGAAGCCAGCTTTGCTCAATGACCATATGATTCCTTAACATCAGTGATGCACTTAACAACCCTGTCAGGAAAAGTCATAAAATTGGGCATGGCTTAACAATTGTCTTGCTCAGCAACTGAAACTGCTGGTCTCAATGGTGGTCATAACTCGAGGCCTACCTGTATGTACCCTAACCTTTCAAAACTGAAGATTTTTGCACCATTGCTCTAAACAACAATAGGCCCAACTTATACAAGAGATAGGGGGGGAAAGGAGGAAAGGCTTGAATCAGCAAAGAGTTAATTGCAGTTTGGCGGAGCTTCAGTCATGATAACAGTGCTGGAAAATACTTGAGGAGTGTAATCTTGGCAGGAGGGAACATCATTGTTTAGGGTCAAACAAGGGATAACATTTGCAGTAATGAATAAGAAAAGATGGTTTCCCCACCATTGGGAAAGTCAGCTTGGAGAGAGAACTTGTACAGTAGCCATTTTTCGATGGCCTCCTTTTATCTGATGAAATTTTAGCATTTTAGCTCCTGATTTTAAATGTTGGTAGCAGAGGTGGTATTCAGCAGGTTCTGACCAGTTCTGGAGAACCAGTAGCAGAAATTCTGAGTAGTTCGGAGAATCGGCAAAGACCGCCTCTGACTGGCCCCGCCCCCATCTATTCTCTGCCTCTCGAGTCACAGTTGATTGGCTGGGTCTTCTTTGGTTGCTCTGTACAGGAGAACAGAGCTGGAAAGCAGGTTAGTGAGGTGGGGAGGGAATGGGATTTTGCAGTATCCTTCCCCTGCCACACCCACCAAGCCACGCCCACAGAACCTGTAGTAAAATTTTTGGAATCCTACCACTGGTTGGTAGAGATGCAGGGAAAACAGGTACAATGGCACAGCAGTTAAAGATGCGGAGCTTGTCAGCTGACAAGCTGTCAGCCAGGTTCGAGATCTGAGCACTGTGTGATCAAGTGAGCTCCCGTTCCTTGCCTCAGCTCCTGCCCACCTAGCAGTTTGAAAGCATGCAAATGCGAGTAGATAATAGGTATCACTGGTGGGAAGATAACAGTGTTTTGTGCACCTCCATGTATAATCATGCCAGCTACATTATAATGGAAATGACTTCAGGCAATACTGGCTCCTTTGGCTAAGAAACAGTCATGAGCACTGGCCCCTAGAGTCGGGCATGACTGGATGGGGAAACTTTTACCTTTCTCCTTAGAGATGCAGGATTGAGTGTTAAAACTAGTCAAACATGTGGAACTCACACATGAACCTGCCTCCTGTGGTTTCAGTGTTGGTTGTGTTGGAGATTTCACATCTGGGGCTGTGATGACCCAGGGCATGGCACAAAGGCAACACAGTCAAATAAGCAACAAGAGTCCCTTTATTATCTCCAACTTTGCCCCCAATGTCCAGGTTACCTTTGGGCTGGAGAAAAATTTGAAAGCCTTTGATTGTAGAAAATTCAGTCCAAAACAAGGTACACAAACTGTAACTTAAAATCCAAACAAACCACACTGCAGTAATTAGTTTAGCAGGGCAGGAGCAGGAATTTCAAACTTGAAAGCACAGCAAAACTCACACAGTTGGAAAGACACCAGGAACACAGATAAGCCATGATGATACAAGATAAAGTCAACTTTGGTCCCAACAGCTTGCTGCATGCAGCTTGCCTTTTTTATACACTGTGTTCCCAGCTGCAGCTAATGAAGGGAATCAGGGCCCTTTCCTTCTCCACAAGCTATGCAACCTACGTTGCTCTCTTCTCCGTTCCTCCCTGCATGCCCTAAGATGAAGAGGGGGTGGGCCTGGGTTTTCTTCTGAATTCCCTCTGCCTTGCTCTACCTCTCCTCTGCTCCGCACAGCCAGACTTTGCCCTTCCCCAATTTCTTCCACAGCCAATGGAGCCACTCTCACTCCCTGTCAGATAGCCTCAACATACAACCATTCATTCAACAACCATTTAGTTATGATGGGGCTGGAAAAAAAAGACATATGATCCTCGCATATTGTATCCTCATGGTCACTTGATCAAAATTTGGGCTCTTGGCAATTGGGCCCTTGGCAACCATGATATCACGTGATTGCCATGTATGACCTTCCCAGGGGGCTTCTGACAAACAAAGTCAACAAGGAAAGCCAGATTTGCTTATTGCCACCCCCCCCCCCGATTTACTTCATGACTTTGATGATTCGCTTAACGACTGTGGCAAAAAAAAGAGGTTGCAAAATTGGGTGCAATTCACTTCACCGCATCGCTTAGTGATGGAAGTTCTGGTCCCAATTGTGGCCGTAAGTCGAGGACTATCTGTATCTGGGATTTGGACAGCAATTCCTGGAGGTTCTCACATCATGGCTATTCTTGGAGTTCACTGAAAGAATTCAAAAAAATCCATTCCATCGTCGCAAGGAGCCTCTTTCAATCTGAGCTGGGAATTCTGTAGATGTGTGTCCATATTATTCTTTGGCTATGGTAAAGAGGCTGTTATGCCACTGGCCTCTTCTGAAATATTTTTCCACTTCCCAATCAGATTTGTAAATCTGGATATTCCCTGCAGTAGGGGTCTCCAACCTTGGCAACTTTAAGCCTGACAGACTTCAACTTCCAGAATTCCCCAGCCAGCTTTGGAAGTCCTGAACTCTTAACACCAGATTAGACTTAATTTATTCTGCATAAGCGTTTACTCCAGTGTTTCTCCATTCTGGCTGGGGAATTCTGGGAGATGAAATCCACACATGTTAAAGATGCCAAGGTGGAAAGACACCGATATACTCCAACTAGCAGGGACTCTGGCAAAGAAACCCTTCCTCATCTGCTGCCGATACTCTTTTGCCTGAAGCTGAACCTGAAATTCATTGCCTGGAAAAAGGTCAGAGGGGCCGTAGAATTTGACCCAAACTACCTGAGTCAGCCTCCAGTTTCTCCCGTACCTTACATGACAAGAGTTCACCTGGGCAAGGCAGAAGTCTTGGCATGCCTGATCTTGTGAGAGGAGCTGCAGGAGGATCCAGGGAGGGGTGTCTCTCCCAGGTAGATCAGGTGCACAGAGGAGACAAGCTGTCGGTTGAGGTGTTATTATCCAGCAGTGCTTCAAGAGGAATCAGTCTGGAAGGAAGGAATCAGAGCATTGCCAACACAGTGCAAATCTTACAATGCTTTTTATTGTTCTGTTAGGAGAGTACAGCAATAGCACTTAGACTTATATACTGCTTCACAATGCTTTTACAGCCCTCTCTAAGCGGTTTACAGAGTCAGCCTCTTGCCCCCAACAATCTGGGTCCTCATTTGACCCACCTTGGAAGGATGGAAGGCTGAGTCAACCTTGAGCCAGTCAGGATTGAATTCCTGGCAGTGGGCAGAGTTAACCTGCAATAGCAATAGCACTTAAGACTTATATACCACTTTACAGTGCTTTACAGCCCTCTCTAAGCAGTTTACAGAGTCAGCCTGTTGCCTTCAACAATCTGGGTCCTCATTTTACCCACCTCAGAAGGATGGAAGGCTGAGTCAAGCTTGAGCCTGGTGAGATTTGAAGTGCTAAATTTCAGGCAGCCAGCAGCCAGCAGAAGGAGCCTGCAGTACTGCATTCTAACCACTGCACCACCACAGCTCTTGTATATGTAGTATACTGTATGTAGCTCTCAACTTACAAACATTTGTTTAGCAACCATTCGAAGTTATAATGCAAGTGAAAAAAGTGGCTTACAATCAAGCCTCACTCTTATGACCATAGCAACATCCCCACGATCACATGATGAAAATCCAGGTGCTTAGCAACCAGCATGTATTCACGATGGTTGCAGATTCCTAGAGTCACAAGATCTCCAATGTTCCCAGCTGGTTTCTAACAAGCAAAGTCAATCAGGGAAACCAGATCCACTTAATGATTCTGTCATTAGCTGAACAATTCTGGCAAAAAAAGGTTGCACAATCGGCCACAACTTACTTCAACACCGCCTTGCTTAGCAATGGAAGTCCTGGTCCCAATTTTGGCTGTAAGTCGAAGGTTATGTGGAATGTCCTTGATACTTCCAAGTTTTCAAATATCTTTTCCAATCTGGGCATGCTTGTACCCCTGTGACTCCGTCAAGCAATCCTAAAGGGTCTCTTCTAGTGCTTCCTGACAGAATAATTAATCAGTGGAACAACTTGCCTTCAGAAGTTGTAGGTGCTCCAACACTGGAATTGGAGCACCTACAACAATTTTAAAGAAGAGGTTGAAGCAGTTTTAAAGAAGAGACTGGATAACCATTTGTCTGGAAGGGCATAGCAATGGTGCTTAGCAATAGCACTTAGACTTATATACCGCTTCACAGTGCTTTACAGCCCTCTCTAAGCGGTTTTACAGAGTCAGCCTCTTGCCCCCAACAATCTGGGTCCTCATTTGACCCGCCTCAGAAGGATGGAAGGCCGAGTCAACCTTGAGCCTGGTGAGATTCAATCTGCCCAACTGCAGTCAGTCAGCAGTAGTAAGTCTGCAGTACTGCACTCTAACCACTGAGCAGGGGGTTAGACTAGAAGACCTCCAAGTTCCCTTCCAACTCTATTCCGTTATTCTGTTTCTCAACATGCTGGCTAGGGGATTCTGGGAGCTGAAGCTGCCAAGACTGAGACACACTGGTTTATATGAGGTGCAATGACAATAAAGTAAACTACATTATCCTCTTTTTGTGAATAATGAAGGGGCTTTTGCACAAGTCTAAAAACGAAGGAGGTTAAGGTAAAACAGACTAATAATTGCAATATCAGGAAACTGCTTTTGTTTGATAGTCTTACGGTAATCATCAATAATTCAAAAGGGATCTCACTAAAATGAAAATTGGGGTGTACATGTTGTATTTGGAGCATCTTAGGGACTTTCTGTTGTTGTTTTGGATGGTCCTGCCAACAGAAAACAAGCCAGACAGCTGGCGTGATCCACTGCAGTGGAGAATCTCTGGGCACTCATCCCCAGACAAATGACTCAGCCCAAGAGATGAGATCCAGAATAAAGGAGAAAAATAGGCTTTCTTTGGAAAGAGAGAGAAGAGGGACATCAGCTCTGCAGCTGCAGATGTCCTTACAAAAGCCCCTTCTATTCAATTCTATTAGACCTAGAGAGCTCTCTGTGCAAGGATCCCATTTACAATTAGCTTTCCAGGAAAGGCCTTGAATCCATTTGAAATGGACTTTGCCAGTCAGCAAGAATAGTAAGTTTCAAAAATAGGGTCTCTTTGGCAGCATCTCTCTCTATCTCTCTCTATTGCATAATGGATACTAGTCAATCAACAGGTCCATTCTCCATCTTCTCATCTCAATAAAGTGAGTACCAGTTAGTACAGCATACAAGCCGCCAATTGGCAAGGAAACCTGGCCCAAGAATCACAGCAATGTAATCTAAATTTAGGAGGAGCGTAATACATTTTCACAAATAAACAAAAGGAAATCCTTGGGGAGCAAAACAGAGGCTGGCACAGGTTTCTCAACAGTGGGCAGTCTGGGCAGCTGCCATGCGAAGGAACCCATAAACAGAAATAAGGTCAATCCAGGATTATAAACCTCAATTCCTTTCCAAGAATTACCCCTTGCCAAGAATGTGGCATGCCTTCTACATGCTGTCCGGTCATTGGTTTTCCACCTCCAGGAATTTGAATGATCACAAGGAAAAGCAAACGCAGAAAGCGCACTTTCAGGCTGATTCAAAATATGCCATCTTACTCAACTTGGCAACGCATCTCTAGAGTCAGTTGGATGGAAGGCACCCCCTAGAACCTGGGAGGCTATGAGTTCCCAGACACATTTCCTGATAGGAAGAGTTGAGGCATGGATGGAATTCTCCTTCAACACTCAGCAAGTGCCCCCTTTCCTCCAAAAGCTCAAGATTCCCCAAAAGTTGAGATAATGGTAAAACTATTTTTCAATGCACCTATGAATTGGCATCTGGACATTGCATGCAAATTGGGACCTCTTTGGAGGGTCATTCATTTTTGTCTTTGGTGGGAAATGGAAAGTGGCATAAAAATAGTTCTTTTACATTGCTTTTACTACCATCACTACCCTGTTTTAAAAAAAAAAACACCTAATGATATATAGTGCATTGAACCAAAAGGAACAAGCTGCCTAAGAGATTCAGATAGAGCTTGAGAATTGCTAGTAAAACTTGATAGCCTAGAAAGTTATGAGATCTTCTAACTTTATTGTTGAGGAGGAACAGGGGTGGGGAGAGAGAGAGAGAAAGACCTGGTAAATTTCCAAAACACTCTTCAGTCTTGGAATGTGCAGCGTCTAGGATAAGAGCCTCACCTCCAAACAAATCTAAGTTTAACCCCACTAGGCCATTAGAAATTGCTTTTTTTAAAAAAAAAATCTAGTTCCTGCAATGCATTCTGCAAAAGTGCATTTCCAAGAGGGATCCAAGTTAGACAAAAAAACTTTGAGGGATATTAACTATTGATCATTTTTATGATTAGAGTCAAATGGCTGACATCAGGGGTGACTAACGCTGGCAGCTTTAAGATCTGTGGATTTCAACTCCCAGAATGGTTGGCTGGGTAAATCTGGGAGTTGAAGTCCACAGATCTTAAAGCCCCTGTCCCACTGCATTAATGGATGCAAAGAGGATGTAAAACATTAAAAAAAGCTTGCCATCCGTTGGAAAACGCGATGCATCCATTGTGTACTCAC
>BHFT01006199.1:0-16004 GCA_004320025.1 Laticauda laticaudata
AGACATCCTAAATATCCGAGATACGTCCCATATATGAACGTTTTGTCCATTTTTAATCCTTTATATACGAGATGCATCCACTTACATCCTTTCTATGTCTGTGCTACTAACACTGTGTGGACGTTCCGCATATCTTTTGCTTCCTCCCTCTTTCCACTTTCTGCTGGAGCAGATGTGAGTTGCGCGGATTTCCAGAGGATGCCGAGAGGATACATCGAATGTGTAATGTATGACAACGGACGTGGAACGTTTGTTGCCCATATGTGTCGCGGATGTAGATCGTACGCGGCGGAAAGTTCATCCAGTCAAAAAGTTTTGTGCAGCTCAAAACTTTTTGACCGGATGAAATAGCAGTAGACGGATGTTTTACGGATAGAGCATATGAAACATGTACGCAATAAGTACACAACGGTTGCATCGCGTTTTCCAACGGATGGCAAGCTTTTTTGTCCATTTTACATCATCTTTGCATCCATTGGTTCAGTGTGACAGGGGCTTTATCAAGCGAAAGATTTTTCCTTCTCTTTGCCCTCACTCTGTTTCCTCAGGTTGAAAGACTGGTATTTTTAAACTTTCTCTTTCTACCTAGTTCCTGAAAGAAGAATGAAGGTTTTCATCTCCTTTCTGTCTTCATTCTCTCACTATGAGAATAGAAATTTCAGGATGTACTTTTTTTAAAATCACAGCATTGTGACTTCCTTGCCCTTTATTTATCCTTTCTGGTGTTAAGCCATAGGCATCGGTGTCTGAGTACATTGATGACAAAATGATGAAGCACACATAGTGACATCATGATGCAAGTTCAGTTGTTTTCTTTTTCCATTAGGATGTCTCATGAGACCGTTGCTGCCCTCTGTAGAGGCATCTATCTTTAGATACTTCATTAGGCTTTTTTTTCTTCCTATATGCATACATTCTGCTTCAAAGAGATCCCAGGAAATGAACTGAAGGGTTATCTTAACAACCCCCTTTGGTCCAGCTGGAATTTTTCTGTCCATCCCATCTAATAAATTGCAGTCTTCATGGTCACAAGTAATTAAAACAACAAGAGTTCTTCTTCTAATTTTTTGAGCTTACTCAAGCTAAGAGAGTAATTATGTTATGACTCCTGGACATTGATTATCAAAGGGAGAGTAATTTTATTCTGAAAACTATCTCAGCATGATTTAACAAGGCAAGGTGGAAAATAGTTAATTATATAAATTTATTAATCTCCCCATCAAAACTAACGATTTTTAGTTACCAGCCTTACCTTGTACTTCTGTATGAGAAATGGAGAAAAATTACTCTAGCTAACTGAACTTGTCTTTATCTGACAGTTCAGTCAAATCCATCCTTCACATACAGTTATATTGTTTGTTTTATAACAACATCATAAATCTTTTCTCTGTTGTATTCTCCAGGTTGCCTTGTAAAATTTTGGGCTGATTTCTTGTAAGTTCTATTATATATAACATACAATAGTTGTGCATAATAATTGTCAGTGTGTGCAAAAAATTGGCCTCAGACTTACATTGCTTTTATATCTGTCTTTTAATCATTCTTTTTGGTTTTCTATGATTACTATCCAAATCCTTACATTTAATGGGATAATTTGTCTATATTAACAAATTAATTTGTTGTTGGTAAAATGCTTCCATCCTCTTTCAGACTTAGATATAAGATTAATTCAAAAAATGTATCTTTAATAGTACTGTATATACACCTATGAGATATGTCTAGTTCTTACGGAGAGAGAGGAAGGGAGAGAGAGTGCTTTCAAATATGTTAGGAGCGTTAGAAGAAAGGTTTAATCAAGAATGATGTGTAACCAATTATTACAATTAGAAATCCTGAATGTGTTTTTTCAAAATTTAAAGGCAAACTCAGTTATTAATTTTAATTAGATTGGAATGCACAAAACTTCTAAGAATGAAAAAAAAATAGAAACATGTCTTATTTTGATACCTGCATATGTCTTACAATCCCATTGCAGGATTATATTTTAATTTTTCCATCAGAGTATACACACACAAACATTACAAACTAGAATATATCATATCGGAACCCATGGGCCCTTCATTTTCCAAGAAAGTGTACTCAAGGGAAAGACTAGATTTTTGTAAAACTATTACTTATTTATTTATTAAATGTTTTTATTATATAAATTAATGATTCCATTAAAGCAGATTTGAAGCAGCAAATCAAAGTTGGTGGTTTTAAAATGCATTACAGCTTTCAAAAAGCATCATAAATTCTATAGGTTTTCTGTTGCTTTTGAGAATTGTTGGAGATGACATACAATGAAGAAGCTTCTTGGATGAGAAGAAAAATGTCTTCAAGGAAAAAAACAGAGGACGTCCAATTGCCTTATGAAAAGCACCTTTAGAACATTCAGTGCTGTAGTTTCAGCTGGACATAAACATCTGTATTTTTCTTTGTTTCATCCTAACATAAACATAATATAAAAATTTGCATTTCATCCTGACAATAGGGGTGACCTTCCTATCACTTATATCCCGAGAAATAACATGTCCAGAGTTTGTCATCTGACTCCAGCTACTTTTACCCATGACTGTAGAGTCATCATGAAAATCACTATAATACAATACTCTAAAGATGATAAGATTTAGAAATGAGAATTAAAGCCAGAACAAAACAATGCACTGCTGGAATCCTAAAAATATTACAAGAGAAGAGCAGGCAGAGCTGGGAGGTGGAATTAAACATGTCATCAGTTTAGAGGTATTGCGCTCACAGAAGTACTCCAAGTCAACCCCTCCTGAATTCTGTTGGCCCTTATCTGGCACCAATTTTGCATCAATTTTGCAAATATCCACAAAAACTACAAATGCCAATTGTTTTGTATCAGATTCTTTTTTTTCTTTTTTAGCCTGTCTATATTTTGGTATTTTATTTTATCTCACTGTGTCATTCTGCTTCTGCTGCTAACTAAAAAAAACCCTACTGTAACATTAAGTGCTGCAAGTAAATCATCACCCTGACACAATCAACTTATGGTACTGATGAGGGGTTCTTCCCAGGAGGGGTCAAGCTTGCCAATCAGCTATGCCAATGCTGTCAATCCACAAAACATAGCTGCAATCAGAGCACCCCAAGGAAAAGCTGTTGGGCATTCTTTAGTGTCAAATCAAGGATGACATCTCAGAGAAGCAAGTGAAAAATAGCATATATATATTTTGAGGGGGAAAAAAAGCCACTATTTATTTGCAAAGTTCGAGTAGGATACTTCCTGCATTGGTTCAACACAACTCAAGGTCTTTGATGGATACTTTGGGAGTTGCTGAGTTATCCTTTCCTCACCTCTGTTATTGCTACCTGTCTTACAGATACAGGGGAAATAATCTGAAACATTTATTGCAGTGAAGGTATCCAGCTGAAACTGGACAAATTTAATATTTTCTAAGGGGTCTGCAGTTTTCAAGCTCTGCTAAAAAACGATGAAAAGAAACCACATAGATGTTGATGCTTACTCATTTTGGTCTATGGAGAAATCTGTTACTGAAACGGATTCTCAAAGCAGCTCAAAGCACACCCCTCTTGAATCACAAACATATATTGAATCATGGCCTCACCCTATCTTGAATCTCCAAATCAAATCAAAGCTTATTAATATAGAACCAGCACATACTAACTGCTTCCTTATTCGTTTTATAAATTAGCCAGTTTAGCCTAATGATTGAGGCTCAGGCTAGAAACCAGAAGTTAGGGAATTCTATTTTTTTAGTTTTATTGTTTTTTAAGACAAACATAGACAAACAAAATATAAAAACATCAAGCCATCTTCCATATATATACATACAGTGTGGCGGGTGGTTTACAAATTGTTTTGTGCTTCCACTTCGTAGTCTTCAATTACAATTACATTGCATATATTCTCATATTGTCAAGATGTCAATCAAATATTCCTAAACACATTAATATCATTATAACCCAATCATTTGACTATACTATCATTTATTCAGTTTTACAAGATAATCCATATTTTATTTAATTTGTTTTGTGACAGTTCATATATCGATCTCAGATCTATTCTACAAGGCATTTTGTAAGATTAATTTGAAAAAATTACAATTTTATATATTCATATGTTCTACAAATCTACTTATTTCATTACCATGTTTTATTTTCTAACCATTTGATAGAATATATCCAAATTTATAAAATTGTTTATCAACTTGTTCTCTGATTTCAAATGTCAATCTACTCAATTTCAGCACATTCCAATATTTTCTGAATGGCTTACTTTCTCATTTTTCCAGTTTTGGCAATAACAATCCTAGACGCTGTCAATACATTACAATCAGGTATTGTCAATTCTTTACTATATGGTTTCAGCTAAAATTTCCCAGTAAAATATATTCTGGTTTCAAGTCTATATGCTTATTTTGTCATTTTTCCAACCATGAGTAGGATTTTAGTCCAATCATTTGTTTGGCATCTGCACAAGTCCAACCAACACATGGTAATATGAGCCAGGGTACTTGGATGACATTTCCAAACAATTTTTCCAGATTTATTCTTGAACATTCTTGGCTGTTCTTGTTGGCGGAAAATCCACTGTAAAACATCTTATGCAAATTTCTTTATATGCTGTTGACAATTCATTTTATAATTTTGAGACCACAATTTTTGCCATTTCTCCAAATAATCCCATATCCAAAATTCTTCCCCCAAGCAACATAGTTCTGTTAATTTGTTTCTTCTGGCTAGCTTAATTTGCTAATAGATATCCATACAATTTTTTGAACACATTTTTCATCAGTACCTGGGTCAAAATTCTTATCTAAATCAGTCAATTTATGATAGAAACTTCTGTTTTAGGCATTTTAATCATACTTGAATGTATTTGTGCATGATGAGGAACCAATTCATCTTTATTACCTTGTTTCTTCTAATTTTTCATTAGATTTAAATTCACCCTTTTTCATTCAATTATTTACCATATCTAACTGGTTTGTCCTTTTTGTATATTTATAGGATGAAAAAGCTTCCAACTATCAATAGCCAGATGGGAATTTTCAAATAACATTGCCTTTTAGTCTTTCTCCCAGTTAACCACAGAGACTCCTGTATATAATGGTCTTCTAAAGTAAACTCTGTTTTGGAATTCCTATATACCATAAAAAAAGCATGCCACCCCAACAACAGATCAATTGTCCTTCTAATGTTATTCAACAAATCTAGTATTTCTTAAATGTTATCCATGTCTTTAACCCACATCAAATTGTTAGCTTGGTATACAACTCCCAGTTAGGCAAACCAAATCCCTCCTCTTATTCAGCATGCTGGCAAAAAGTTTTTAATTTATTCTCACTTTTCTTACCTTGCCATATGTATTTCAACACAATTATTTAAAAAAAAAAAAAAAAAAAAAAAAAAAAAATATCTTTCAAAAAAATCTTTTCCAAGGCCTAATGGACTGTTTGAAACAGATATATAAACATTCTGGGTAATATATTCTCTTAATTGCTGATTGTTCGCCTTATTAATGACAATTAAAATTTTCCCAATTTCTGCCAAATCTAGCCTATCTGACCTGCTTAAGTTTAAATATAGTTATTCTTCTTTTAGTGTTACTACCATTCTTGCTGTCAAATGTATCTCCAAGTACGTGATCTTATTCGTGGACGTGGATTTTTAATACATCCACAGTTCTTCCTTTTGTCTGATAACATATTCTTTGTCAAAATCTTTGTTTTCTCGTTGTTTATTTTCAAACCCAGCCACTTGCCCATATACCTCAATCTTTCTATTCAATTTTAGCGTTTCTAGTGGGTTTTCTTTAAGATGGAAAACCCAAGATCATCTACAAATGCTTGCAATTTAAAATTCTTTCTTTTTTTAATTTTCATCCCTTTTATATCCTTTTCTTCTCTAATATTTCTGTTTAGCACTTCCAAGGTTAACACAAACAACAAAAGTGACAGTGGGTAACCTTGTCTTGTTCCTTTTCTTATATCAGTAGAGTCCATTAATTCTCCCTCTATCATTACCTTTCTTGTTTGTTTATGATATATTGCTTCTATTGCTTGGATGAATTTTTTACCAAAACCCATCTGTTCCAGCTGTAATAACATAAATCGCCAATTCACATTGTCGAAGTTAGGGAATTCTAGTCTTGGCTTAGGCATGAAAGCCAGCTGGGTAATTTTTGGACTAGCCACTGTTTCTCAAGCCACTGGCTTGTTGCGAGAAAAAAGGGGAGGAGGAAGAAGAATTAGGAATGTTCGCCAGCTTGAGTTACATAAAAGTAATAAAGATAAGATAAAAAAATCAAATAAGTAAATAATAAATGCATCAACATTAACCATTGAATGATGCTTACCCCCATTGGCTTCTTGCAGAAACATTTCCTTTTATATTTTACCTTGTATAATTGCATAAAAGAATAACATCCTTCTGTAACTGAGGTAGTTAAACATGTTAAATTGAATAATTAATGACCCAATGGCTGCCAATTTTTTCACATTTCCTCTTCAAGCTCCTAGTCAAGTCAGCTTTTGTTGCTGTGATTAAAAATGCTCTGAACATAAGAACATTAATTTATAACTTATTGACAACATCATGCTACAGTATGCAGATGAGAAGCTTGTACCTATTTCTACCAAAAGCACATTATATTATTATATTATTAACATTATTATCATTATCATCATTATTAATCATTGCATAGTCAACCAGATGTTCAGACTGGGGTTTGGCATTTTTGTCTACCTATTGAGTCCTTACCAAGGACCTGGGATAAGCAAATCTGGATGTTTGTTACAAGTATTGTCGCAGGATGGAAGCAGTTCCAAGTAAAGCTGCCTTCTGCAGTTGACTGATGGCAAATTTGTCAATACCCTATGATGTTCAAGTGGTGCTCCAGTTATCATTATCTCTTATTATCTCTTATATTCATTAAACATGAAACTCAGTCAACTGAGTATTTAAAAATGTATCAAAAATATAATTGACTGGCGCTAATGGTTGATATGGGTTGCTGCCAGCATCCTAGGTATCAACCAAGTATTTTCTTAAGATGTATGATGTTCCAAGTAGTGCAGTTTTTGCAGTTCTGCTGGTCTTATTGCAAGAAGTTGTAATTTCTTGATGTATTTTATAAAATTCTTGGACACAGTACCAAGTGCCCCGATGACAATGGGTATCACTGTTTTATGTTTCATCCATAATCACGTAGCTTTGATGGCCAGGTTGCAATATTTCATGATTTTTTCCAGTTCTTTTTCTTCTACTCTGGCAACTCCTGAAACAGTGATATCAATAAATTGTACACTTTGGTTTTTGACAACTGTGATATCTGGCATGTTGTGTTCCAAACGTTGATGCATCTGTATTCAAAATCTTCACCTTCTCATTTTAAACAACTTTTTCCACTTTATATTCCCATGTCTTTTCATATACAGATAAATATTAATTTTTACATAATAACCAGTGGAGATTAATTTAGCAACTCGGTCATGTCTTTGTAATCAGTTTGTGTGATTTTACTGCACTCACATATTAAGTGTGAAACAGTTTCAAGTTTGTCATTGCAAAGTTTGCAGTTTGGACTGCCAGTGGATTTTTGTATCTTCACTTTCATGGCATTAGTTTGTAATGCTTGTTCTTGAGCAATCAGTATTAAACCTTCTGTTTCTTTCTTGATAGTTCCCATCTTGCCCATGTCAAGTTGTTATCACATTTTCCTTCAATGTTTTTCAAGTGCTGTCCATACAAAGCTTTGGTTTTCCATCCATTTAATCTGTCATCCAGCTGTTTTTCCTTGTATTCTGCCTTTGTTTCTGTTATTTTTATAAAGTTATCTGTTTTTACAGCCTGCAACAATTTTTCTGTACTTTGGTTCACATCATCATCATCATCATCATCATCATCATCATCATCATTTATTATTACTGTTACTTTGAAAATGCAGCTATGACAATCATGTTCAGTGCCAGCTATGACAACATGTTTAGTGCCAGAACATATTTTTCACAATGCTGAAAAAGGAAATGCAAACCATGTTCATATTGATAATTTGCATATGAGGTATAATGAATGAGCGACATGAGTTAAGTCATAGCACACAACTGCTTGCATGGAGTGCAATGATCACTTCTACTCTTCTACAAATCAAAATAACTTTTCAGATTGGAAAGATAAAGAGGCAATGACAGATCTGTGATTAGAAAAGGATGTGATTCCGTCTGAACAGAACATTTTTATTTATTAATTGAAATTAAACATCTCTGGTACAGGATGTATCGTCCAGTTTTTACAAACAGTGTTCAGGACAGTAAACAATTTAAAGGGATCAGTTAAAATTAATCAAAACCTAATTAAGAATAATAAAAGCAGATAGTAATTACCCCCAACTCAGCATCTTTATTCTCTTTCCCAAGAAACTTTGTTTCCCTCAGGAATCTGCATTGCCAGATCTGACATTGTGAGAAATGGGCAGTGTTAATGTAGAAAGTGTAGAACTGATTCCATAAATATGTGTGTAATGGCAAGCATGAACCCATAAGATGAAAAATGAATGCGGAGGACTAAAACTCCTTGACATTTCCCCAACTATGTGTAACTTCTTGGTAGATGTGTTGCCAATATTTACCTTCTTCAGAGATGTCTTTAACAAGTCACCCACCTCTTTATTCCAGTATTTGAATTTGATAGGAGAGCTACAGAAGTTCCTTGACTTAGCAGCTTTATAAGAATAATGGAAAATGATCATTTCTGTAGAGGCAGATCATGGACCTGTAGCTTTTAGAGCATGTGACTAGTAAAATCAACATGTATTTTATTTATATATTTTATTTTTTAATCAAATTTAGAGACCGCCCATTCACTTGCAAAGCAACTCTTAGAAGCTGGATAATTTGGACAATTTATAGTATAGTAGTTATCAAAAAGAATAAGGAGGAGGAAACACATTTTACTTTTTAAGTTCAGGTGATCACCTGACTAAAACAGTTAATGGCAAAGGAACTGCTAAAGGGAACTATTCCACAGATGCACTAAATAGAGAGGTACTCATAATGGTATCCTGGACAAATCACAATGTGGTCTGAATATATACAGAATCTGTGGAACTGCTAACAGTGATCCCCAATTTTTTATAGGATGTGCTTGCATCGTGACAATGGGCATCAGTGTCAATAAAGCAGTCATAAGTATACAGAAATTAAAATAATATTTTCAACATAGTGCTCCCCAGACATTTTTTCTGTTCTCTTGACTCTGCCTTGTTGCTTGTTCCACTTCTATAGATCTTTCCTGGTTTCCATAGGACATAAGCTTTTAAAGATGTTCAAGAAGAAAATAAGACATGAACTTGTTTTCAGAGTGGTTAGAATGCAGGCTAATTCTGCCCACGGCCAGAGTTCAATCTTGACCACTTGAGGTTGATTCTTCTTTCCATCCGTCCAAGGCAAATAAACTGAGGATCCAGATTGTTGGGGATTATTTGCTGACTCTGTAAACTACTCAGAGAGTTAAGCATTATGAAGCAGTGTATAAGTATGTGCTCTTGCTCTTACTATTCTTCCCCAGGGGAATGGAAGCATATCTAAGATAAAATGTTGATTCCCTGTGTGGAAAGCCTGGGAATTGTAATTTTGAATCTTTAGGAGAAACCAACATACAGGTTGTCCTCAACTACCAACCACAATTCAGCTCTGTAGCTAAAGCCCCTGTCACACTGAACCAACGGATGCAAAGAGGATGTAAAACAGACAAAAAAGCTTGCCATCAATGCGATGTATTCAGTTGCCTCCGTTTTTTGCTTCCTCTTCTATCCGCGTCCAGCATCCGTCTACCTGACGTTCATCACATCCAGAAAGTTTTGGCTGCTCAAAACTTTTGCGCGGAAATTACTCCATTCGTCCGTATCTGCATCCGCTACGCATTCCGCTAGTATTTCCCGCTAGGCAATGCCATTTCCGCATCCCGCGCACTCCGCATTCCGCTTTGGACACAGGGAAGGAAGCGGAACGGACTCAGAAACGGATGCAGAACGGATGCCGAGCAGATGCAGATGGAACAAAGTGTTTAAAAACAGAAAAAAACGTTCGCAGAGGGAAACCTACTCGGACATTAAGGAATGTCTACAGGAATGCCTGGAAGGATGCCTAGAGGAGCCTAGCGGAAAAAACCTAATAATTTCCCCATAAAAAGGGGGAAGCAACTCATCTGCATCTCACTTTGCAGAACAAGCAGGCCCAGCGGTGCAGACATCCTGCAGCCTTCATCTGACTCTTCATCTTCACAGCATCCAGTCATGTCCACCGTGGATGCAACAAGAGGTCCTTTCCGGCAATGCGCACCATCGTTCTGCAACAGTGCAAAGCCATCTGAAGGCCTGCTGTGAACTCTCTGCGGAGCAAAAGAGGCAGCCAAAGAGTCTTGGGGTCCGAAGATGGTTCTTCCTAGAAGAGCAGAGGACGGACTGTAAGCAGCAAGCTGATGGTGGAGCTTCAGGAATGAAGACACCTCGGGAGGCGTTCCAGAACTTCATGAGGATGCCTCCAGCCCATGTGTTGACGAAAGTTGTGCAGCGGCTGAGCACCCAGGTTGACAAGCAGAGCACCATTCAGCTTCTGCCGACCCACCTTGGAACCTGGGCTAAGGTGGCACTTACTCTGTGCCACCTGGCCTTCCGGGACCACCTACAGGAGCGATGCAAGTAACGGTGGAAGGGTGCCACCAACAACCATCAGCATTGTGGTCAGAGAAGTGGGTGGCAGGCCATCCATCAAAAGATCAGGAGGAGCTCCTCAGTAGCCCCTCCACTGAAGAAGGATGAAGAAAGTTGCAAGAGCAGTGGTATCAGAAGTGGAACTTCCCCAACACCGTGGAGCCATAGATGTCAAAGCACGTGGCTGCAATCTCCCACCCAACTCATGGGTCCCACTTATTTCAACTGCCAAAGGTTCTTCAAGCATCATGCCTCTTTGCCAATGGTTGATGCTGACTACAAGTTTCAATGTGCATCGATGATTCAGGCAATGGCCTCATCTTCAGATGCCCAGGTATACAATGCCAGTGTCCTCAAGAGGGGCTGGAAATGCAACCTCATCGTGGGCTTCCCAGATCCAGACCCCGCTGCCCAACGACACGCAAGATGTGCCCTACTTCATCGTGGGGTGGATGAACGCTTCTCCCTCACAACCTACCTATGAAGCCCTAAACACCTCCAGACGCCTGCACCCATAAAGAGAGGATCTTCAACTACAGGCTGTCCAGGGCAAAGGCAAGGTGGTTGGGAAGAAACGCCCTTTGGCAATCCTGGCCAACAGGTTCCAGTACTTCTCACCACCATCGCACAATAGCCCAGAGACCATGAAGGGAGGATCATGGAAGCTTGCTGCAATCCTGCACAATCTCAATGCGCAATCCCTCTACCGCAGTGTTACAGGACAGGCTCCGTGGACCGTCAGCAAAAGGCAATGGGGACATGGAGCCTGGTGAATGGAGGGCAAGGGCGAAACCTGATTGACACTGTTGATGTGCGGCCCCACAGAGCCTCACGTGAAAGGGAAGAAGCAAGGCGCCAACCTCCTGAGAAGCTGGTGCGCACTACCCAGGCTGAGCAAGTGGAGTGGCCAAGAACAGGATGGTAGACTGCTTTAATGGATGTTTCCTTCAGCCTGTCTCATCCAGGAATAGGTTGGGCCATGTTGTTGGTGGGCCTTGACAGAGGCGTTTTAAATAAAGAGTTGTGTTTATGTTGCATAGTGTGGATGATTATTACATTATTATTGATATAAGGGCCATGGTGTTGCCCTGGAGGGTGGACCTACAGTCCCACTAATGCCTTACGCCCTGGAGGTTTATCTATCCCCACGCTATTACCACATCCCCAAAGGTATCCCTCTCTTCCTCAGGGTATCCCCTGGCCACCCCACTGCCATCTTAGCCATCCCACCAAGCATGCGGCTTAAAACCATTTCTAAAAGTTTTCCACCAAGACTTTATTAAAAAAAAAATCAGTGTAATGAAAATCATAAATAGACTTTAAATTACAGCCCCAAGCATACAATGAGTCCTCTGGGCATTCCTACTTCGGTCGCTAGTCTCAAGGGGTGAAGGGTCCAGGTGCTGTGGAGGTGGCCTGTGCTGGAAGTGCTTGTCATCAAGCGTCCTCCAGAAAGCAGAAGCAGCAACCCCAAGCCCCAGAAGAGTGAGCCCCGTGCTGCAGAAGCCCCAGCAGAACCAGAGTGAAGGGCCTGGGGCCGGGATGGTAGCCCTGTCCCCAATCTGCCAGGGCTGGCGCAGCAGATGGCTTGAGGCTTGCTGTGCTTCGCAATGGGTTTGTGGGGTTGCTGGCTGCAGGGAAGGCCTGGCTAGCACCAAAAGGCTGCAGGAAGGACTGGGCAGGCCAGGCAGACAGCAAGGCTGGCAGGCAGGCTGGCCAGGCAAGGCTGGCAGGCAGGCAGGCACCAAGGCCTGGCAGGCAGGCCTGGACCAAAAGGCCAGGCAACAAGGTGGCAGGGAGGCAGGCACCAAGGCTTGCAGGAAGGCTGGCAGCAGGCAGGCACCAAGGCTGTCGGCAGACATTGAACCAAGGCCTGGCAGGAAGCAGGCAGCAAAGGCAAGGAAAGGCAGGCAGCAAGGCTGGCAGGCAGGCTGGCAACCGCAAAGCGCCTGGGCAGGGAAGGGTGGCAGCAAGGCTTGCAGGCAGACATGCAGGCAGGGCAGGCCAAGGCGCCAATCCGTTTCGCAGCAGTCTTTCCTCTGAAATGGGTGACACTGCTTCCCGAGCTTGCTTCCGTTATCCACGGGCTGACGCAATGCATCTTCCCGCATGCGCAATTAACGCCAGGCATCCATTAGGCCTTCCGCTGTGCATCTCTGTGCATGTCACCGCTTCATCCGCCTAGGCTTCCGCTCTGCAATCCACTCTTTCTGTTCCGCGTCCGCTTTGCTGAGACCCCCCCGGAAGCCCTGCAGATGTGCCATCAGCTTCCCATCTGCTTCCATCCGCTAAGGCTTCCCGTTCTGCAGTCCGCTTTCGCATCCGCCCTGCGTCCTCCATGCGTCCGTGTTATCCGCTCCGGTTATGCAAATTTTTGCCCCCTTTTGAGAGCGGATAACAACGGATGGAACATTTTGCTTGTCTGTTGTGTCCTTTTTGCATCCGTTGGGCAGTGTGACTGGGCCTTAAGCCAGACAGTTTTCAAGTGAGTTTTGAACCATTTTACAAGCTTTCTAGTTTTCTTTACGTTAGTAATAATGGTTGTTAAGTGATTCTGTTGTCTTCATTGATTTTGCTCATCAGAAAATCACAAAAGGGGATCACATGATCCAGGTACACTGCAACCATCATAAATACATTTGCCAAGTGTTCAGCTTTGATTATGTGACCATGGAGATGCTGCAAAAGTCATAAATGTGAAAAAGTCATAAGTCCCTTTTTTTCCAGTGCTATTGTAACCTTGAATGGTGACTAAATGAATGATTGCAAGTGTAGGATTACTATATGAAGAAAAGGAATCAAAGCATAGCTTTGTGACCTCACCTAGGGAGCCCAGAGGACCACATAGCCTTGGGACTGGCTAGTGCTCTGAAACCCATCCTTCACCCTGTAACTAATATTAACACTGTTTAATCATCCTTGTCTCCTAAATTTTTAATTTGTACATACTGTTTTCATTCTTTTTAACATTTAATAGTACACTGCCCAGTGAGGGAGAAGGGTGGTTCAAAAATGTGAAAAATAAATAAAGTAAAAATAAAAAGATGGACACCATTTTCTAGACCTGCCTAGTACATGATCAGAAAGGCTTCTGAACTAAGCTTCAAATTCCCTCTCTCATTCCAAACCATTGCTAGTTCCAGACACTGATTTAAGGTGTGAATAGCTTCCTTCAGTTTCAGTGGAAAATGGAAATAGCAATTCATGTTTTCAGTGATACTGAGCTTGGGAACAAACCTTCAGCATAGAAGTAGGTCCCAGCCTATATTGTCCACTAAGTGGACTAAAAATTGAGCAAGATAAAATCTCAATTATCATGCCCAAAGCCTGATAGATATAGATTTGGATAATCTGCATTATCTATGAGAAATATTTTTTTAAAACCAAAAATTGAATCTACCTCCTATTATGGAAAATAATGATATATTCTTTGCAAGATGTTAGCTGTTCTTGATTGCTGCTCAGTGCTGAGTCTGTGCTATCTTAATAGATACAGGTAGTTCACTTCTTGCATCATTACCTCCTCATTAATACATGATCTTAGAAGTGAAGCTGAGTTCCCAAATAGCAGTGATGACATGTCAAAGAGCACAGGGCAGGCAGAAACCACATTTCTGCTAGCTTTTTAAAAGAAGAAAAGATGAGAATTACTGTCCAGTATTATTATTAGTGTATGAAATTGTTACAGCAGCTATTGCAGTTTGGCTTGCAAGGTACCAGCCCTGTTATAAGACACACTTGCATACTTCCTAAGGTGTGTCACAGAAGGGCAAGCTAGCTTTGCACCAGAGAGAAAGACAAGTGTCATCAAAGGCCCCCCTCCCTTTCTGAAGCTGCCTCAAAACGGGTGTCACAACTGGGAAAGTTCAAAGCCTCCAGGAATCTGACTGCCTGCACCAAGCACCAGCTCATCTTCCCACCAGAGTGGTACCTATCTCTCTACTCACTTAGAACAGGCTTTCAAACTGCTAGATGGACAGAAGCTGAGGCGAGTGACAGGAACTCACCCTGAGACACAATGCTGGGGCTTGAACAGAGACAATCTCCAGCATCATTAAGCTACTGAGCCACCACATTGTTTTTACTGTCCAATCAAGCCGCAGAGAGTCGTTTCAAGGCTAGAAATTTAACGGCAGCATTATTGAACAGCCATTAGAGACTGGCACTCTCTTAGGTGTTAAATGAATAGGGGAATCCAAAAAAGAAATGTCCTAAAATATGCAACTCTGTCAAAAACAAGAACCTTATTTTCTTTCAAACTGTCTCCATTAAAGGAACGACACTAGCAAAGTTCTGTTTATTACCAGAGCAACATAAAATGGTTAGAAAAAGAGAATTGCTTATTTTTTGACCTAGCCTGTGGTAAGGGGACTTCATAGATACTCATTGAAAAAGATTATAGCCACAGATATCTAGAGGGAAAATAGGACTTAATTCTTCACTGGCACGAAGTGAAAGGCAGTGATATCCATCGTCACCAAATATAGAAGGAAAATACTAATAGAAGAATACAACATTGGCAATGTAACACTTTGAGAGAAACGTTCTGCTAAATTTTCTTCCAGGCATAATAAGTCAATAAAAGTCACTGGCTGTTAGGAACACTAGAAAATGCTCACTTCCCACAGTATTTTAAGCAGGAAATATGTTATTGGTGCTTCACACTATTAAAAAAACCCTCAATCCATGATTATTTTCTCAATTCTTGTTTGTGATAGAAAAGGAAAAAGAAAGAAAAATAAACAAGCATTAATCTCCAAGAGGCAGTATAAGATTTTATGGAGATTTATTTGGTAGGCAGGCACTGGCCTAATTAAATGGATCTGGTAAATACTCAACAGAGATGTGTTTTCTACTGCTCCATCATCATGATTAATAGATAAACAATAAGGTAGTCCTGGAAGTGAAAAGTCCTTGGTGGAACATACTAAATTAACCACCAACCACTTTAAAAAAACTTGTAAATTACTTGACCCAGCAGTGTCAGTATCAGAGGAACAGAGTAGCAGTTAGCTTTATCATTATAAGTTGATGTATTAATATAGACCAGGAAAGAATTTTTCTATCTTTCATCCATTTTTATGCCACCCCTTGATTTAAAATTGACTGTATGACTTACAGTAAATAACACAATTTGAATACAATATAAATATAAACCCTGAGAATCAAAGTAACTGCAAGTGTAAGTCCAAATTGAAACCATTTTCAGAGTTTATATGTAGACTTTAAAATTGAGGAGCTCACAATATATAAATGGTCAAGGTCACTGAAACATTTTTCTTAAGTCACTGAAAAATTACAATGCACCAAAAAAAAAAAAAAA
>BHFT01006201.1:0-24951 GCA_004320025.1 Laticauda laticaudata
TCTCTTCGGGACGGTTTAGATCCGATTGGACCGTCCAGGAGCAAAGATATCGGCAGCGATCTCAGACCTCCAAGATCGCCTGCCGTATCGTTACAACGCCAGCTCTGCCCTCTCAGAAAGCAGTATTTCTTGAATGTTTATTTGTTAGGTGCAAAAATTAAAGATAACGTACAAGAAATAGATATTCTCTGTTGGGAAACCATTTTCATACAATTTATTAGAGATATAGAAAAAAAAGGAACTCAAACTCTTCCACTTCTAGTTTTCATTATGTTTGGACCAGTCCCTCCTGCTCAGTTTCTTCGACATGGCGCAGCATGCCAGAAACAATTGTGGATAGTATTTTATAGAGTGCTAAAGATGCATTGTCATTTTTCTGTCTTTATTCCTACCCATTTTATCTTTTTTTTCCCAGATGTTCACCACTCTGTGTATTTATCTCCATTCTGTTGCCATGAAGACTTTGTATTCATTGAGTTTCAACAAGGTTGCCATTGGTAATTTTACTACATTCCCACAACATCTAGGTAGATAATTTGATGGCATCATGAGAACTCTAAATACAACAGAACTGTGGAATTGTATTGTAACATTCCATATTAAGAATGCTGTCAGACAGTATCACAACCCCAGCAATTTTAATATGTGTGGACCAATTCCACAAATTCTCCAACCAGCCAACATTGACTGCTTTTAAACTAAAATAACAAATGTTTAAATAAAGCA
The DNA here is from genome assembly GCA_004320025.1 of Laticauda laticaudata. NCBI lineage: Eukaryota > Metazoa > Chordata > Lepidosauria > Squamata > Elapidae > Laticauda > Laticauda laticaudata. The sequence continues at coordinate 727 of BHFT01006201.1, forward strand.
TAAGGAAAATGTTAGTAGCACTGTAACAAAAACAAAACATCCAGTTCTTTCATTGCGGAGCAGCCAATTTATTGAAGTACTGATAGTCCTCTACTTACAAGAGATTGCTTAGTGACTATTCAAAATTACAATGGCACTGAAAAAAGTGTCTTATAACCGTTTTCACAGTTACAACCTTTGAAGCATCCCCAGGCTCATATGATCAAATTTCAGATGCTTGGCAACTGATTCATACTTATGACTGTTACTTGTGTTCCAAGGTCATGTGATCACCTTTTGCAACCTTCTGACAAGCAAAGTCAATGCGAAAGCCAGATTCGCTTAACAACCAAGTTACTAACTTATCAACTGCAGTGTTTCACTTAACAACTGAGGCAAGAAAGGTCATAAAATGGGATAAAACAAATATCTACACTCAATAGAGATTTTGGGCTCAATTGTGGTCATAAGTCAAGGACTACTTGTAGTGTACTTCTCTTTCTGTGTTTTGTGTATGCATGTTATATGTGTTAAATATAAAGAAAATGATCCTTTAAAAAATAATAATTATCGAAGTTGCTGTCTCGGGTAGTTCCATATACAAACGTGCACTGTTCATAACAGTCTTGGGGGCTCATCTGGGATACAGTGGCAGTAGGAGGCATCAGGATAAGAGAGGAAGACATGTCCCATTGAGCTCAATGGTTCTCACTGAACACTTTGCCTGGTAAAGAGAGACCGAGCTTGTAAATAATAAAGTCTTACTACAAAGTCCATGAGGTCTTGAGATTCAATCAATTGGGCAACTCTGTGCATGGACCAGGGTAAGAAACAGAGGGCTGTTAAAATTACCCTGGTGGGTGGGAAAACATTTTGTGTCTGTGAGATTTGATTGACAGATAATGTGAGACATACTTGAAGTACAAAACAAGTGTGGACTCCAGTTCTGTTCACTCACAAAGGAAACAGAGGATGAAGCAAGTGGTTTGATTAAACTTGGAGAGAGTGTGGTCTCCAAGATGGTCAACAAAGGAAGCAAACAGGCCCAGAATAAAAAGGGAATGAGATTCCCAGACAATCCAAGCATTCCCCCAGACAATATTTTAGGGGTGATGTTGAAGAATTAGAAATACAACAGTAAGACTAGAAATAAGGACAAGAAAAGAATGATACAGTATTGTTATTTTGAATGACCAGTATATCCCATTAAAGGGAGTGGCATCTTCTGGCCAAAATATTGGAGCTATGAAGACTGGTTATGCCAAGCCTTAAAGGTGCACGTCAATGGCAGACACATTCTGAGGAAGAGTCAGATTATGCTGCTTGCTGGATTCCAGGTAGCATATTTGTAGTGAGAGAAAATAGAGACAGTGACACAGATAAAGACTATGTTACATTAAAGAAATGGGACCCTTTCTTATAAAAATAATTCAAGAAAAGATGAACACAGACAAGCCACAAGCAATAAATCTTACTTTCATTTATTTATTTAGGTTTATTTCATGAGCAATTTGGAACAAGAAAAGCCATCATAACAACATTTCTGTAAGATAGTATTTACTAACAACCCATTGCAATGAGGTCCAGAAATGAAATTCCAGAAAGGATAGCTACCATCAGTGGCCCTGATTTGAGATTTACCCCTTTCTTTTATACCCTTCTTCTTCTGAAGCCCACCCAGTGGTATGTAATCTTACTGGATGTACTTCCCTATTCCCTCATACTGTCCATCAATTAATACCCACTTATAGGTATATACCAACTCGCTTACCATCCACTACTTTTAGTTCCCATTTTCTCAATGTCCCAGACATTCATGATCCAAAATAACTCTATTTTTTAATATTTTTTTATTTTTTAAAAAGACAAACACTAACAAACATAAACATAAAACATCATCATAAAACCATCTTCCAAAATACAGTGTGTCGGTATATTTATTTTGTGCAATGTCACAATATCGACGGTCTTCCCTTCCAAACATACATTCATATTACCTCGGTCAACTATGCATATTATATTATGTTATATTGTGTTATTATTGTATCATTATTAGACTTAACTATAAATTTATATCTTCCTTATTGAGCAAATCTCTATTTTGACAAACCTGGGATCATACAATTCATTTCTTATATTCAATTATATAACATCATTGCATCATATTATCTTACATATTATACTATTCCTTTCAGGGGTGGGATTCTACCAGTTCGCACCTATTCACTAGAACTGGTTGTTAACATTCGAAGCAGTTTGGAGAACCGGTTGTTAGAAGAAATTACTGGCCTAATCCTGTAAGGAAAGCAGGAAAGAAACATTCTGGTGTTGCTTACAGAAACTGNTGGTGTTGCTTACAGAAACTGCCTCTCTGTTAACCCTTATTATATTCTTGGCAGAACTAGACTTCCTGTCTCAGGAACATCTCTGGAGTTTTTTCCCCTCCTTTGTTGGTAGTTTGTTTGTGTGGAGTAACCATTCAAAGTTACAATGGCACTGAGAAAAGTGACTTATGCCATTTTTCACACTTGTGACTGTTGCAGCATCCCCACAGTCATGAGAGGTCAGGCGAGGAGATGCATGCTTCGATGTGAGTGATATTGAATTGGCCAATAACATGAACACCAAGCCACGTCCACCCGGTCACATGTCCACCAACTAAGCCACACCCACAGAACCAGTTGTTAAAAAATTTGAATCCCACCCCTGATTCCTTTCCATAACATAGTTCTCTATTTTCTTATCTAGCCATTGATAAAATAAATCCCAAATTTTATAATATTCTTTATCTTCTTGCTAATTGCTAATATCAATTTATTCATTTCTTAACATTCCATCATTTTCTTAATCACCTCTTCCTCTGTTGGAATTTTTTCATTCTTCCAATTTCTAGCAAATGCAATTCTAGCCACTGTTAACACATTTCTAATCAAATATGTCAATTCTCTACTGTATTCTTCAGGCAAGCTACCCAATAAAAATATTTCTGGTTGTTTTGTCATTTTTTTCAAGCCATGTATGAATCTTAGTCCAGTATCTTTTAGCTTCTATACATGTCCACCACATATGACCCAGGTATCTGGTGACACTTCCAACATCTCTCCGATTTATTCTTGAACATCATTGCTATTTGTGCTGGGGGTAGATGCCACCTGTAAAACATACTAATTGTCTTTATATGCTACCGACATTGTCAATTTGTAATTTTGAGACCATAATTTTTGCCATTTATCTAAATCTATCCCATATCCAAAATCCCCCCCCCCCAGGCAATCACTGTTTCTTTAACTTGTTCTTCCTCCAATTTAATTCCAAGTACATTATCATAATTTTTTTTAATCACTTTCTCATCAATACCTGTTAAAATTTCATCCAATTCTGTAAGTTCATTATAAAATCCCTCTGTTTTTTACTATCTTTATCATACCTAGAATGTATTTGCATTTATGTATACCAATTCATCTTAATTTTTTGCTTCTCTAGTTCTTGTTCAGATTTGAGTTCACCCTTTTCATTTAAAATTTCACTATATCTGTGTGTTCCATTCTATAAACAACTGGGTATGCAAATGCTTCTGTAGTTGACAGCCAGACTGGAATTTTCATATAATATTGTTTTCTTATTTTTTCCCATATCAACAATAAAGAATCTCATATATAATGTCTCCTGAAATAACCAAGAGTTTTACCTTCTTTATACCATAGAAAAACATGCCGCCCCAGTAATAGATCATGACCTTCTAATATTAATAATCTAACATTCCTTAACAAAACCCATTCTTTGACCCATTTCAGTGCCACCACCTGATAATATAATTCCCAATTAGGTAGGCCAAATCTCTTATTCTAGCATCTTGTAACAACTTAAGTTAATTCTTGCCTTCTTCCCCTGCCTTATGTATTTCAATATTATTTTATTTAAATCCATAAAAAATTCTTTCCCTAATTTAATTGGAATAGTCTGGAACAGATATAAGATCTTTGGCAATATATTCATCTTAATTGTGGATATTCTCCCCATCAGAGATAATTGTAGATTCTGCCAGTTTTTTCGATCTATCGCAATCTGTTTTTAAAGTTTAACATAATTGTCTCCTTTCAAAGTTCCGCATCTTGTAGTTAAATATATTCCTAAGTATTTTACTTTATTTATAATCTGAATGTTTAGTCCTTCTATCAAAATAGCCTTTTGTTTTCCTGTCATGTTCTTAATTAATATCTTGGTTTTATCCTTATTTATTTTCAATCTTGCCACCTGTCCATATTCTTCAATTTTTTTGAACAATTTAGGCGCTGATTTCAATGGTTCTTCCATTGAAACCAAGTCATCCGCAAAGGTTTGTACCTTGTATTCCTCCTTTTTTATTTTCATTCCCTTTATTTCCCTATTATCTCTAATATTTCTATTTAATACCTCCAACGTCAATACAAACAGAAATGGCGACAAAGGACATCCTTGTCTAGTTCCTTTTTCAATATTTATATTTTTCATCAAATCTCCATTAATCATCACTTTAGCAGATTGTTTTTGATATATTGCCTCAACTGCTTTTAATTTTTTCTCCAAAGCCCATCTGTCCCATTTGTAGTATCATAAACTGCCCATTTACATTATTGAAAATTTTTTGCACATCTAAAAATACCAAGGCCATTTACTTCTTATGAATGAGTTTCATAATATTCCAGAGAGTCCAAAATTATTATGTTATCTTTAATTTGTCTCTTAGGCAAAAATCCATTTTGATCAACATGTATAAAGTTATTCAAATATCATTAAACCTTTTTGCCATGATTGAAGCAAAGATTTTATAATCTGCATTTAACAGGGAAATAGGTCTATAATTTTTAATTTGTTGTAAATCAGTGTCCTCTTTTGGTATCAAAGTAATATGGCTTTCTGTCCATGAATCAGGTATTTTAGCTTTCAATAAAACTTCATTCATCACCTCAAGCATTATATTACTCAACAGTTTCTGTAAGGTCTTATAAAATTCAGCTGGAAGATCATCCGGGCCTGGAGCCTTCCCAATATTTTGTCTGTTTAATGGTTCTGTCAGTTCCATCATCGTTATTTTCCCTTCTAACATTATCTTAATATCTTCAGGTATTTGAGGTAACTCTGCTTCTTGTTTATTTTTTTTTCTTCAATATTCTCTTGCTTATACAATGTCTCATAGTACTTCTGTACTATCTCTTTCTTTTCCTCATTTCCATTATGACTCACACCTTGATCATCAATCAGCTGTATTATCTTTTTTGCTTCCCTTTCTTTTTCCAATTTATATGCCAACCATCTACCAGGTTTATTCATGTATTCAAAAAAAATTTGTTTGGCACTTCTAATTTTTTCAGCTAATTCTTCTTTTTCTGTCAACTCTATTTTATGCTTAATGACCTCCATTTGTTTTTTGAAAATCAAGTTTCCTGTATTCACCCTTTAATATCTGTTGATTCTGTCTTTTCTTCATATTTCTTTTTATTATATAATCTATAATCAAATATCTTGTATAGGCCTTCATGGTGTCCAATATGTTCTGCAACGAAGTTTCCTCCTTTTTATTCTCTTCAAAGAAGAATGCCAATTCTTCTTCCATTTTCTGTAAGAATTATTTTTCTTTCAAGATTACATTATTTAAAGTCCATCTTGATCTTTTCCTTTGTCCTTGACATTTGACCCATATTAGGTTGTGGTACGCCCAAGTACTTGCTTCAATATTAATTTCTTGTACGTTAGAAATTTTTTCCAATGACATCCAAATCATGTCAATTCTAGACCAAGATAAATGTCTATTAGAATAAAATGTATATTGTCTACTTTTAGAGTTAATTTCTCTCCAAACATCTCTCATCCTAAGTTCCTCCACCATCTTAAAAAAGGATTTTGGAAGTGTCTTTGTACACTTTTTGTTAAGTTTTTGTGTTTTATAGTACAATTTTGTGTCTACTATAGCATTAAAATCTCCCAACATGCACACATTGTCATATTCTAATTCTACTATCTTCTCATGCAACTTTTTGTAAAATTCTTCCTGTTTTTCATTTGGTGCATAAATTGCTACTAAAAGGAATTTCAAATTATTATCCATTATTTCCACCATCAAGATTCTTCCTTTTTTGTCTGTATAAATGAATTTGGCCTTAAGCCCATGTCACACTGCACCAACGAATACAAAGAGGATGTAAAATGAAGAAAAAGGCTTGCCATCCATTGGAAAACGTGATGCATCCGTTGTGTACTCACTGCATACGTCTTTCATACGCTCTATCCGTCGAGCATCCGTCTACTGCTAAACATTTTCATTCCATCTAATAAGTTTCTTGAGCTTGCATGGCAAAAAGACGGGCTCTTTGAGCGGATGAAACTTTTTCTGAGCCCGCGTTACGATGCTACATTATCCGCGACACATATGGCGAGTCAAACATTCCTATGTACCGTTTGTCATCGTTAATGTCTTGCTGTATCCTTCTCGTCATCCCTGGACATTTCTGCGCCAAACTTTCACATCCGCTTCGGGGAAAAGCGAAAGAGGAGGAAAGCTGAAGGTACACACAGGAACGTCCACTACAGCGTTAATGTCAAGCACTGACATAGAAAGGATGAAAGCGGCATGCAGCTATGGATATAAAGCATTGGAAAACGACAAAAACATTGTATATGGAGGATGTATCTCGGATATTTAGGATGTCTGGAGGATCGTCTAGAAGTTACTGTTGGAAGGGACACCTAGTGGAAAACTGATTAATTTCTCCTATTAAAAAGGGGGAGGAAATCACTGGATCTCATCTATCAGTCCAAGCAGCCCTGGTGTGCCATTACCTCGTTCAAGCCTTGGCCCTTGTCTTGCTCTCATACATACATCGCCAATTGATCTCCAACCAAGTTGATTCATCTTTGCACACTCTTTTTGTAGGTGCGCATTCATTTCAAGCCACCAGAACCAAAAGACCCTTTTTTCAGACTGTTTTCCCTTTGTCTATGGCAAAGTTAGAAGTGAGTATACGTCCAAGAACTGTGTGATTGCGTCCAAATGATGGATCGGGAGGAAGCAGCGGAGTTTTGGACTGTATGACAAGCTGATGCGTGGGCTTGAGAGGATGAGACACTCAATGCATTCCAGAACTTCATGAGGATGCCACACAGCCTATAGTTTGATGAAGTTGTGGAGCGTTCCTGAGACCCAGGTTGACCAATTGATAAACTAACAACTTCCTCCCACGCCTGGACCCTGGACTGAAGGTGGCACTGGACTCTGTCGGCAACCTTCTGGCTTACTGGGACCACGTCAGAATACCATGCAGTATGGCCTGGAGGGTGTCTGCACATCAACACGCATCAAGCATTGTGCCAGAGAAGTGGTGGCAGGCCCATGCCATCGAAGAATGGTGGAGGAGCTCCTCCAGTAGTCGACCACCACTGAAGTGTTGTGAGGAGATGTTGCATGAGAGTGGTAAGTCGACCGAGGTGGAACTTCCCACATCATCCATTGGAGGCCATTGATGGGAAAAGCACGTGGCCTGCAAAAGCTCGGCTAAGCCAACACACTTGCCGTCCTGTGAATCACAATTTGATGAGGGCTTCTTATCTTGGTTGTATGGTTTTGGTTCAAGCATGCAAATCCTTCTTTGCCGTGGGTTGATTGCTGACATACAAAGTTCATGTACATTGATGCTTTCAGGCAACATAGTCAGCTTCAGATGCCTCAGGTTATACAACCTTCAGTTTTGACCTCAAGGATAGGCTGGGAACGCAACGCTGCAAGTCCATGGCCTTTCCTATTTAATTCTCGTTACCCTTCTCTATTCTCTTCTTTCAACACACACAAGATGTGCCCTTTACTTTGTCATTGTGGGTGTAGTTGTACTTATTAGGTTTACCCTTCTCCTCAAAGAACTACTCCTTTTCAGTTGGTATTAGTCTTCTACACTTTAAAGATACGCTCACCCGTGAAGAGTAGGATCTTCAACTACAGGCTGTCTAGGGCAAAGACGGATTGCTGGAGCAACACCTTTGGCAATCGCTGGCCTAAACAGGTTCCAGTGGTATTCATCACGCGACCAATGCAGTTCTCACCCATTCTTACCGACGTGTCGAGTTGATTCGATCATGGAAGTTCTTGCCTGCGTTTCTGCGGACATTATCTTCATGTGCACCCGCGGTATTCGTGCTTCAGTGTTTGCTCAAGAACAGGCCTTGTGGAACCATCACAAGGCAATGGGAACATGGCAGCGACTGGTGAATGAGGCAAGGAACATAAACCTGATAGACAAACCTGTGGATGTGCAAGGGCCCCGACAGAACTTCAGCCGTGAAAGGGCAAGAAGCAGTTCGCAAACACTTCCCTGAAAGCATGTAGCAACTTCCCAGCTAGAGCAGTGGAGTAAGCAAGACAGGATGATAGTAATGGTCTAATGGATGCTTCTTGAGCTTGCTGTCTTAAATAACACATGATGAGATTTGTGCATGGGTATTGTTTTGATGGTAGCGTTGGCCTCTACAGGATGTGATACTTTATGGGTCTATAATAAAGTAGCCTTTTGATTTGATATATGATGTTGATTAGCAAGATAAAATTGTTTATTAGATAAAAAAAAAGAGGCTCTTTCATATTTGGTGTGGCAGGCGGGGAGTTGGTGACTGGCGATAGCAGTGCCGCCATATATGTGTTTGCTGGCTCTTGGAGGTTTATGCATCCCACAGCTATCCTTACCTGTCCCACAACTATCCTTACTTCCTCCCACACTATCTGCTTGAACCTGTGCATTTCACATTTAGCATGCAAGGCTTAACCATTTTTTCAAAGGTTGGTTTTTTCCCCCAACACATTTATTAAAAAAAATGAACCAAGTGTGGTGAGCGAATAGTAATATGTTTTATACGCATTTGTTTTTTTGTTGTATTTATATTTTTTAAGTAAACTTTTTTTGTTGGTATTGTATGAGAGTTCTTTTTATTGTTTAACATGGTTATGTTGATGATAGCTGATAGGGATTAGACTTTCTATTTGTGTTGTGGTTTTCGTTCTTAATTGTTCACCTTTAAGTTTTTATGTTCTTTAAGATAGGCAGATAAAGTTGAACAAGGTAAACACTCAGTCTCTGGGCACTCTCTAGTACTCTGAGGCGTGCCCAATCGGTCCTGAGACGTAAAGGGGCCCCAGGGACTGTGGAGGTGTCCTGTGGTTTTGGGTAAGTCGCCTGGTCTGAGGCGCGCAATTGGGCGTGCCTGGCCCCGAGAGTACACAGGACATAGTGGTGTGGCAATTGTGATAGTCTCTCTTTAGAGGCTGACCTCAGTCCGCGTGAGGTTGAGAGGCCCTTCATGCAAGTACCTGGGATGTGAGGCTTTGATATTGAACCTTTGAATTGACAGAATGTTTGAACCGAAGGGCTTTGGCTTGTGGGGTGGAGAAAGGGGAGTGTATGGGCTCTCTGGTCTGCAGCTGAGGGCGAGGTGACACTTCATCCAACCGTGGGCCTGGACTAGGAAGGGCTGCCGTTCTGCTTGGAAGTCCCTGGTAAGTGGTAGGCTTGGTTGGCGAGTGGGCATTGTTGAAAATCCTTAGGAAGGGCTAGTGAACATCACCGATGGGGTGGAGGAGCTGACGCTGGGGTGGAGGTAGGAGCCAGGCTTCATACTGGTTTGCTGGAGGGTGGTCGCAGAAAGAGCCTGTGAATGCCTTCCTCCTTCATCACCTGGTACTCGGGCCTTGGGCATGTCCATGGAGGGTCCTGGCTCACGAGGTGAGGAAGGGCTTTGCGGTTTGAGATGGTATGTCCAAAGTGACCAGGACATGTGTTTTTTTTTTGGATGAGAAGATGTGTCTGTGTCCGTGGTCTTTGTAACGTGTGTCTTTGTTGCTGAGTGCGTCCAAAGATGATGATACAGGATGTGCTTCTGTTTCTCTTTACTTAGTTCTGCCTCTCTGCCTGCCTGTTTCTGTGAGGTTGGCATGTCTTGCGCGATGGGTTGGTCTCTGGTGCTGCTTCTTATTGCTCCATCTGAGACCAGGGGGATCCTCCAAGCGTCCCTCCGGCAGTTTGGGGATGGCAGCTGTCGGGGGGTTCCTCTGTTGTGGGCCCTCCAAAAGACACAGGCCTGCCTGGACACAGTAGCTGTCCTCCTGGCCAGAAGAGAATTGGCTGTCTGTGGCTGTCTGAGGGAAGAGGGTTTGTCAGAGGGGCTGCTCTTCGGTGGCGGAACGCTACCCTCTAGGAAAGCTGCGACTGGCCATATTATCTCCCGGTCAGTGAGCTTGAACAGCGGCCTGCCCCGGGATTTCTTCAAGGGTGGCAGCTTTGCCTACCAGGTGTGGCATGTGCTTCCACCACCGCCAGGAGGACAATCAGCAGTGTAAGCCCAGGCTCTCCCGCCTTTCTTGCATCATTCCAAGCTGCCTGCTTCCTGCTTGTTGCGATAGAGCCTGCCCTTCCTCCAAACAGTACTCCTCTCTGTTCCTCCCCATCAGCCTATTCCAGCACTTTCCTCCGTCAAATGTCTTTTCGGAAAATAGGAGTACTTGTTTTCGCCTCCTCTCCTTCTCCCTCCGGCTTGCTCTTCCTCCCTCTGGCAGGGCCTTCAGGCAGCAGGGGCTTTGGATGGCCTTCTGTCCAACACAGCAGCAGCAGCAGGAAGAAGCACCCACAGCAGCTAGGGAAGAAGCTCTAAGCCAGGAAGAAACAGCGACATGTCTAGCAGGAAGAAGCACCACCATCAGCAAGGCCAGCAGCAAGAAGCACCACGCTTATAGGTCATGCCAGGGAGGATGGGATGGTGGTTCTGTTCCATTCTTGCCAGGGCTGGCCACGGAGTAGGCAACAGGCTTCGTCCTTCTCTCCATGGTGTTCTCTCAAAGTTGTCTCTGGCAGCGGAGGTCTTTCGCTCTAATGCTGGACATGCCTTGCGAGCTGCATGCCTTTTTATTATCCACAGGAGCTGATGCAATTCATGCGCTCCTGCATGCCCAGTGAACACTTTTTGCATGCCGCTATAACATCCACTATGCATCCGCTTTGGCTTCCTATATGGCGTCCGTGATGCGGTCCGCGTCATCCGCTACAGCAGTGCCGCTCCTTCGCGCTACCGTGGTCCACTTTGCTATTTTCTCGCGAGCCCGGAACGCCCTGCGGGATGTGTCGGCATGCCGCTCCATCCGCTTTCATCTGCTACGCTTCATAGGATCTACTCCCGCTTACATCCCGCTACAGATCCTCTCCTTTCACGTCCGTGTCCTTTCCGTTCTTTTCCCGTTTCCTAATTGATGCAATTTGGGGGCACTTTTCCTGAAGAGCGGTATAACACAATGGATGGGAGCCACCGGGATCCCGAAATTTTTGCGGTCAGTTCTGCTTGTTGGTTCGCTTTTTGCATACTTGTTTTTGGCATGTTCCATCGGCTAATGTGATTCCTAGCCTTAATTGTATTCTTTATGTAAAATATGTACTACTTTCTTTTTTATTTTGTTGAGCCAGTGAGCCTATATAAGTCACTAATTTCTTAGATACTTCAGCATTTGATATGTTGTTGTTTAAATGTGGACTTCTTGTCGGGTAGACTATAATCTAATTTAATTTTTTCTAAACGGCTGTGGAGTATCTTTTTTCCTTTTGATGGTGAAAGTTTAATTCCATTTTATATTCATTGAAATCAATTTCTTTTTTCTTCCATTGGTTTATATTTTTATATAGTAGGATTTATTGCTTGTTGATCTTATTGCTCTTCTTAGGTTCTCTAGCTCCTCTCTTCCATCAACTGCTTCCTTTTTCTTGTAATTATTTCAATCTCTTTTTTCTTTGCTCTTAACTCCACATCCTTCCCTTTGGGATTTATCCTGTCTCCTCTTCCTGTCTTCTTTCCTCTTCTTTCCTCTAAAGAAATTCATCATAAAATGGTTCTGCCTTCTCTATTGAATGCAATTATGTTGTTGTTCTAGACCAGTGATTCCCAGTGGGCAGTAGGGGGGGGCGCCTAAGAGGGCAAGGGGGCTGGCAGGGGATGTTAGAGGCATCATGGGGTGTTCAAGGTGCCGGCCCCTGCAGGCTTACTGACTGCCTGGCCATGCAAACCCATTGATTGTTTCATACATCGTTCTGTAGCTGGCACCGTTGGAATGTGGAACTTCCACGGCGAACCTGGGTTGCCAAGCCCTGGGGAGGAGAGGTGGGAGGTGGTGAAAGGGGGTGCCTTAAGGCTTGCAAGGCTGCCCTCTCGCAGTGGCAAGAGGCCATTGACAAGAAAGGCCCAAAAAGCAAAAACCCTCCCAGCATAGCAGTGGAAGGGGTGGGGTGGTCCTGGCATTAAGGGCCCGCCTTCCAGCAGAGGAGAAAAGGAAGCGTGCGCAACTGCCTGGGCTCTGCCTCTCCAGCTAGCTGTTGGCTGCGCGCAGGATGCGTTGGTGGGTGCAGCTGCGGCCTCTCAAAGGCATGGATTGGTTTCCGTTTGGCTCTACATGCCGCCCGGACCTAGAACGCTAAGGCCCTCACGCTCTGCAGCGCGGTTCTTCCGACGCAAAGCCCTGCGCTTGCTTGCTTGTTTTGCCTTGCTTTTCCAGTTCCACTCTTGGCCCCCCCTTTTTTTTTTTTGCTTACTTTCCCCAAAGTGCCACAGCTGTTCTCATTCTTTCTTTCTAATCTGTCTGTCTGTTCATCCATGCCGTCTGTTCCGTCATACCATCTAATAATCCATCCATACATCTATTCCATACATATAAAAGGGTCTGCCTGTCATGTGCTGCCTTCTGTCTACGCTACCTACCTACCTGACTTCTTTCTGTCTACCTACCTACTTTATCTACTAATATAGATCTATCTTTCCAATCGCATGCACGCAACAAGGTCGGTGCTGTCTGTTTGCCCTGCGCTTCCTGCCTACCTCCCTGCCTCCCTGTATTTGTGTTCTTACCTACCCTAACCTACTTATCTACAAATATAGATCTATCTATTTAGGCTTATCTATGTACCTTTCAGCCTTGATACTTATCTAACCTACCTATTTCTACTCTTTAACCGTTTCCTGTCTATTCATTCATTTTTCCAAAAGGTTGCCTGCCCTGCCTGCCTATCGTACCTTACTTACGCTATTTACCTACCTACCGTTACTCGTTGTTCTCTATTCTTGTCTTCTCCATCTTCATGCCATGGTTTATCGATAGTCGCCTAGGCCACGCATGGCAATTTTATTTGAGAATATGTAGCAAAACAAGGCAGTCTGGAGTGGAGGTGAAGGTAGGGTAGAGAGAGAGAAGAGAGAGACCTGATGCTTCACGTGTTGAAATGAGGCCTAGTTTAAGAATTGAGGCCCTTGTTCCCCACATTTTGATTATTATTCATCTTTGGCAGCACATTGAAACATCTTTGCTTCTTGTTAAAGGTTGTGGATGAAGAACATGGTCAAGGACTAGTCACGGTAAGTTTCAATCTTATGAGTGGATTGGCTTTTAAAAGCAGGATCCATTGGACAGATTTCCGACCCTAAAATGTACTTTTATTTCCGCACCTAATGTATCTACAGTGTCAATTCTGAAAGAAAAGGCAATAACCAATAAATGTACTGGTAAATTAACAAAGTAGAACCCACCCACAAACGCACACACACCTCCTTTCTAAACCTGCCTGGGAGCCAGGTGATTGACTAGAATAGATATCTCAATTATCTTTTGATCGTGCTCGGTCCCTTCCCGTTCCCTTTGTTTTATTACTTTTCTTTCTGTCGCCTTCCTTCCGTTCCTTCCCTTTCTTATTGTCCTTTTCGTTTCCCTATTTTTCTTTCTTTCTTGTCTTTCTTACTTCTCGTGTTCTCTCTCTTTTTTTTTTCCCTCTCTTCTGGCTCGACTTTACCAGGTTGGGACTTGACTTGCGGTGGGTCAGGGTCCCGTTTGGTGCAGCTCGGGCTCAATGGGGTGTGATTCCTGGGCTAGCCACACCTATGAAGCGCAGCAGTTGCCAGCAGCCGTTTGAAAAATAGAGACAAAGCCAGAGGTCAGTTGAGAATTATGTGCTGCAGGAAGATCACATAAAAGCTTCTGGGTTTGTGCACAAGAGGGACCACACCATTTGGTCGCAATGCTATTCAGCAACATAAAATAAAGAGATATCCACAATGAAACCAAATCAACAAGAATCGGCAAAGCATGCTCTGATTAGACTTTTATTACACTTTACTAAGTAATTTAATCCAGCAGATGCTTTGAATCCTACGTCGCAATGACGCTGCTCGGCCAGCAGGGTTAGAAGAGAGTGTTGTGTGGTATGTGTGGCATGGCTGTCAAAACTCCAAAAAACCAGGTCAAGTATCTCTGGGGAGGCGCAGTCATAAATTAGAACAGCACGCTAAAAACAACTGGCCATTAAGTGAGGACCGCTTGTTTGCCAGTGCACCGTGGCCATGCCTCACCCAGCACGATGAACGCAACGCAACCTAGACCTACCTGGTCCATGTGACCAAGCAAGCCTTATGCGCCAGCCAGCAAGCCCATGCCAGCCAGTCACGTTGACCAGCAAGCTAACTATTCCGCTCAAATTAGGCCATTGCCCATTAAGAAATTTTTGAATCTCAGCACCTGAGTGGGGACGATTCTGCAAGCGATGAGTTTTGTAGCATCAAAGACGGTGGACTAGAAAAAAGTTTGGGAAGCCACTGTTCTTAGGCGCCAAATAATTATTGGTTAAACGCTTCGTGGAAACCAACGCATCCATAGTTCAACTTCTTTTTTAATTAATACTTTTGTTCAATAGAATTGATATTCCCTTCTCAACTCTCCTCACTTTCTTTGGTACTTGTTTCAGGACTATTATCTCTTTTCCTATATATCTCAATGGGTCCATCTCTGGCTCTATCTGCAATATTTGCGTTTTAATTGGTTTTCCTTCCATGGACTTCTCCTTGGTAATTTATTTCTCATAGCATATCTTGTGAATACTCACTTTCTCTTCACCTATCTGCCAGGGCCCCTCCTGCCAAAATTGCTAACATTAATTCTGTTTTAAGTTTTCCCTTGTTCTTCCTTCAATATTCTGGAATAATCAGGTATTAATTCAGTTCCTCCTGCAAATCCTCCCAGCCCCAGCAATTCCTTTGTCCTTGTCCGCTGTTCAGCCATTTATCTAACTATCTTATTTCTCCAAACTTTTTTATCAGTCTGGTCTCCATGTTGTTCTATTTTTTGAAATCTCTCTTCATATTTCATCATCATTTGTTGAATATTCTCAACTTTCTCATCTGTTTTCATTTCATTCATTCATTTTTCTCTCTTCTATTCTTTCCATCCTGTCTTCCAGATGTTTATCTTGGTCTTGTATTAATTGCTCTATCATCTGTAGTATCATCTCCTTCCTCTTCCTTTTCCTTGTCCTTGTCCTTCTCCTGCTGCAGCATAGTGATGGGTTTCAAAGACCAGTCATTGTGCAGGGTGTCAAGATGTCTAACCACATATGTGGCATTTATTATTTTTATATCATTTTTACAATCAAGGAAGGGTAGCACAGACAGAGCATTCAGATTGGAGAATATATACCACATGGGTGAAACCTCCCAACCAATCCTTAAGAATAGTGGTGATGTTAGTAAAAAGAGATCATCTATAAGTCCGGAAAGTCCGGGACTTTCCAACCCTAGATAGAGAATGAAATCATGCAAAGTGGCCCCTGTATTAGACACTGCAGTTTGCTGTTCGTGCCAACTACAGGATCTCAATTGCTACTATAGCAGAGCATGAAGATTCTGCTGGGAATTTGGACTTAAAGAAGAGGTTGATTTATTTGTCATTAATTAGTGATTAATTGTCATCCCAATCAAAAATGTTGCACAAAACAACTATCTTCAGGTTCTTCAAACCATAATCCAATAAGCGAGGATAATTAAAAACTAGTAAAAAATTACCAATGAAAAAAAGAAAAAATGCAAAAGGAAAAAGAAGAAAAGAAAGAGAAGAAAGAAAAAAAATATCAAAAGGGAAAAAGAGAAAAAAAATAGAACTAAGTCCGAGAGCCAGGCCTCAGCTTCTTTAAAGAGAAAGAAGAGAGAAAAAAATATAATCCAACAGCAAAATCAAGCTGATAATTTAACAACAGAGAGTTCCCAGTTGCAGACCAAAATAAGTCATAAAACAAGTTACTTCCACCATATCAAGTTGCAATGCTATTCAACAGAAGTATAGTCCAAGGTCACACCAATCTTGACTCTTTCAACTTCAATCTCCAACTGCCAGAGTTATTTTCCAAAAGGAACACCTGTAAAAATATTCATCCAGTGCTCTTCTCTTTATCTTAATAAAAACATCTGACGGGTGGTAACAACATTCCCACCAGTTTCCATAGGAATTTTTTTAAAGGACTCTGGGTGGCAGTTTTGCTTAAAACATTTAATTATCAGCACTTTTTAAAGTTATAAAAAGAGGGGGGAAAGTCCAGGCAAATTTAAAAAAAATATATTTTTGGGAGAAAAGGAAAGCTAACAAAAACACACAAAAAACTAATAATTGTAAAGTCTCTCTTTTAAAATCAAATTTAAAAGTTGTATTATTTTAGCAAAAGTCCAGTCCAGTTAGTTTAAATTCCTTATTAAAAACCAGTAAAAATCACTTAAATAACACCAATTCTTCTGACTTCAGGTTTAATTTCATTGCTTATTCTTCTGTCTTCAATATTCTTAAATCTTTCCCTCTTAGGGTGCTTTCTCTTAAAAAAGAAAAATTTAAAGGTCTCAGCAAAGCCGACACACTTTCCATTCTTCTTTTCTTCTGTTCCGGAGCTGTCCTTTCAGCAGCTTTAATGGCCTCTTCCTTCTGCAGCCAGTTTGAAAAGCTTCACCTGGGGTGGGACTGACGTCACAAGGTTCCAGAACCAGCGTTTGATACCACCGCAGATGGATCAAAACTGTCTTGTAGAGCCCGTGAACAAGAAGAGCGCAGCCTGTTGATCCCAAGGATATCAAAATAGCTCTATTTTTGATTGTCCAGCAAATATATGCTTTTTCCAGAAGTAGCAGATAGCAAACATCTTGCTGCGCCTGCAAAATCAGCTCAGCAGTTTGCAAATATTTCACCATGCTTGCAAAATCAGCTCAGCCGCCATTATTATATATACTTAAATTAAGGTCTTAAATTAAGCAGAGGCCTATACTAACTTTAAAGCCTATTTTCCTTTTTCTCACACTCTGGAAAATCTGTCATCACCATCTAATCCACAGATACCCTTAGACTAAGTGGCAATTGTCCAGGGACCTAACATGATCTAAAGGCCGTGTCACACTGCCCAACGGATGCAAAAAGGACACAACGGAAGAGAAAAATGTTCCATCCGTTGTAATCCGCTCTCAGAAGGGGCAAAAATTTGCATAATTGGAGCGGATAACACAGACGCGGGGAGGACGCAGGGCGCGGTGCCAAAGCAGATGCGGAACGAAGCCCCCAGCGGATGGCGCATCCTCTAGGCTTCCAGGGGGCCTCAGCAAAGCGTCGGACGCGGAACAGAAACAACAGATGTAGAACGGATGCACAGCGCGATGAAAGCGGCATGCCAGCAGCGGAAAGCCTTAGCCGGATGCACAGCGGAGAAGCCTAACACTAATTGGGATGCCTGGTGTAATGCGCATGCAGGGGCGGATGCATTGGCGCAAGCCCCCCGCGAATATAAAGCCGGAAGTCAGCTCGCCATGTGGCCAGCATTTGGAGCGAAAGACCTGCGCTGGATACCTCGAGTTCTTGCCTGCATGTCGGCCGCAAGCCTTTGCACTACCAGCGTGCCTCCCCTCCCAGCCTCCCCTGGGCAGCCTCCCCTGCCCAGCCCCTTGCGTTGCCTGCCCTGTCTGCCCTGCCCAGCCCTTTTGGTTCATGCCTGCCTGCCAAGCCTTTGGCTGGCCTTGCCTGCCTGCCAGCCTTCCTGCCAGCCTTGGTGCCTGCCTTCCTGCCAGCCGTAGTGCCAGCCTGTCCTGCCAGCCCTTGGTGCCCTGCCTGCCTGCCAGCCCTCCCCTGCCAGCCTTGAGTGCCTGCCTGACATGCCAGCCTTGGTGGCCTGCCTGTTGCCTGCCAGCCTTCCTGCCAGCCTTGGTGCCTGCCTCCTGCCAGGCCTTGGTTCCTGCCAGCCCTTCCTGCCAGCAGCACCCCACAACCATGCTTGAAGCAACAGCCAAGCCTCAGCCATCTGCTGCCAGCCCTTGCAAGAGGAGACAGGGCTACTATCCCGCCCCCTGGCCCTCACTCTGTTCTGGCTGGCGGCTTCATGCAGCACGGGCTCGCTCTTCTGGGCTGGCGCCTTCTGCTGCACTTTCTGCTTCTGGAGGAGCTTGATGACAAGCCCACTCCAGCACCAGCCACCTCCACAGCCCACCTGCACCATTCACCCTGGACTGAGCGACCAAGCAGAGTACCAGAGACTTCATTTTTGTTCTTATAGCTTGTTGTTAATAAAGTCTATTTTTGATTCCACACACTTGCTTTCATTTTTCTTTTTTTTTAATAAAGTCTTTGCTGGAAAACTTTTAGAAATGGTTTAAGCCTTTAAATGCCCTTGTGGGATGGGTTTAAGATGAGCTGTGGGATGGGCAGGATACCTTGGGATGGGCAGGGATACCTTTGGATGATCAATAGTTGTGGGATTAGATTTAAACCTCCAGTGCAAGCATAGTGGGACTGTATGGTCCCTCTCCACCCTCCCAAGTGCCACCCCTATGGCCCTTCATTATCAATTACAATGTAAGCCATTGATCCACACATTGTCAACCTAAACACAACTCTTTATTAAATGCCCTGTCCATGTAGGCACACCCAACATACATGGCCCAAATCTCATCAGCTGTGATGAGCACAGATGAAGGAAGCATCCATTAAGCATCTACCATCCTGGTCTTGGTCACTCCACCGCTCCAGCTGCCGGGGTGGAGTTGCACCAGTGAGTTGCACCAGTGTTTCAGGAGCGTTGCGCCCCTGCTTCTTCCCTTCACGTGGAAACCTCTGTTGGGCCTTAGACCATCCACAGTATCTATCAGGTTTTCGCCTTGCCTCCATTACCAGGCTCCATATGTTCCCCATTTGCCTTGTTGGAGGTCCACGAGCCTGTTCTGCAAGGCTGGGTAGCGGTGTGCGCAGAGATTGTGCCAGGATGCAGCCAAGCTTCCACGATCCTCCTCACGCATCTGGTGGGCGATGCTGCATGGTTGGTGAGAATTTACCTGGAACCTGTATGGCCAGGATGCCAAAAGCGTTCTCTACCACCCGCCTTGCCCTGCGACAGCCTGCCAGGGTTGAAGATCCTCTCTTCACGCGTGAGGTATTTGGTGGGTTGTAGGTAGGCTTCATGAGGAGTGAGGTTGTGAGGGAAGAAGGCGTCATCCCCCACGATGAAGTAGGGCCACATTCTTGCATTGTCGGTTGGGCCAGCCGGGTCTGGAATCTGAAGCCCACCATGAGGTTGCTTTCCAGCCCCTCCTTTAGGTGGCTGGCATTATAACCGGGGATCTGAAGTGAGCCATTGCCTGAAGCCATCGATGTACAAGAATTTGTAGTCAGCATCGACACATGGCGGAAGAGGATGATGCCTGAAGAGGCCCTATGGAGTTGTGATAAGTTGGACCCCGACTTGGCTGGAGCCTTTGCAGGCCACGCTGCTTGCCATTATGGCCTCCACAAACGGTGTGGGGGAAGTTCCATTTCTGATAACCACTGCTCTGCAACTGTCTTCCTCCAGCCCTTTGTCTCAGTGGTGGGACTGGAGGAGCCCTCTTGTAATTGTTTTCTTGATGGCCTGCACCACTTTCCTCTGACCACAAAGCCCTGATGGTGTTGTTTGTGGCCACCCTCCAGCCCCCGTACTGCATGCCTCCTGTAGGTTGGTCCCTGAGGGCCAGGTGGCACAGAGCCTGAGTGTCACCTTGAGCCCAGGGTCCAGGCTGGGCGGGAAGTGTGGTGTGGTGTTATGTCTTTGTCAACCTGGGCTGTCAGGCGCTGCAACAAGTCTTCAAACATGGGCTGGAGCACTGCCGCACATGCACCCCATCCTCATGAAGTTTCTGGAAACGCCCGACTTGTCTTCGCTCCTGAGCTCCACCAATCAGCTATGTCGTAAAGTACGTACTGTGCTCTCTGGCGAACCATCTTCAGGAGCCCAGAGTTTTGTGGTGCCCTCCTTTTCTTCCCTTAGTACTGTTCACAGGAGACGTAGATGGTTTCGCCCTAGTGTTGCAAGAAGGATGTTGGCTGCCGAAAGGATTTTGTCCCCAAATCCTCCTGGGACAATACTGGGATGCTGTGGAAGAGAAGCAGTCAGATGAAGGCTGCAGCAAGGTCTGCATAGCTAGGGCTGCTGGCTCTGAAAGTGAAATGCCCAGGATGAGGTTTGCTCCCCCTTTTTATAGGCAGTATAGGTCCCTTTGCATCCTCTAGGCATCCGCTCTAGGCATCCCTCTAGACATCACTTAATATCCGAGATAGCGTCCCCTCGCCGAACGTTTTTTCCATTTTAAACGCTTTGTTTCCGTTCTGCATCCTAAGCTCCGTTCGCTTCGTTCCGCGTCAGTTCCCGCTTCCTCCCTGCGTCCGAGCCGGTAATGGAGTTGTGCAGAATGCGCCCAGCGGAGCCTAGCCGGATATAGCCAGCGGATGCGTAACGATGCCAGACGATGCCTTAGGTGGATGCTGTCGGTTAGCGGGATGCAGAATGCCGACAAATTGGATACATTTTTCCGCGCAAAAGTTTGGGCAGCCAAAACTTTGGAGCCCGCGATAAATGTCAAATAAACGGATGCTGGTCACGGATAGAGAGGAAGCAAAACGGAGGCAGTGAGTACATACCGTTTTCCAACTGATGGCAAGCTTTTTTGTCCGTTTTACATCCTCTTTGCATCCGTTAGTGCAGTGTGACATGGCCTTTAGAACAGGCAATGGGTCAACAAGACAGGATAATAGAAATTCAGAGTGTTGAAAGATCTGTGAGAGATACTCAGCAGAAGTTATATATAAAGTTACAGGAAAAAAAAATAAAAAAAACAGAAAGATGGGCTGATAAGTCTATGCCTGTGTCTTAAAAGAAGCCCAAAAGGTGCATGTGAGAAAGGCCCCTAACTTTTTTTCAGAGAGAATTTCATGAAAAATGTATGTGATTTACTGAAGAGAGCAGGGGGAAGGGAGTGGGGAAAGAAAACTATGTTGTTAGAAGAATGCTGTGAGCAGAACCGAAGCCATGTTGGATGGCCCATTGAATTGAATAAGGAAGTGTGTCTCAAAACTCAGTAGTTCTGCTAAATAAGAAAGTGTTCCAGTTTGTGCACAAGAGAAAAAAACAAGATAAGGCTAGAACAATGGGGAACTGTAATAAAGTGCTGCGATGTCAGAAACCGTGTAACTGCTTTTGCTAGATAAGGAGCTAGTATGAACCTTCGAAATATATGTATCAATTTGAAAACAGAAAGAATGTGAGCCAAGCCCTCGTAAGAGGGGATAAAAATGCTGCCTGAATTTTGCTCTGTGTTCCTTCAATGCCTGAGGGGACCCGTCTCTGCAGACACGTGAATAAAACCTTGTTTTCCTTGGATCAACAAATCTTTTGGTGGTTTTTTTATCTGCTTCCACCTCACAATGCTGAGTAAAAAGAAAATGGAAGGTTTCTGTGTAGTCTTTTAAGCATTTTTTGGGTAGGGGGCTTTTTTCATTGATTGTCTTTAACTCAAGGACTTTTAGTCTTGGAAGAGTGAGAGAAGCAGAAAAAGTATGCACAGTTTTTCTATTTTTAATCATTTTTTTTCCTGATTATATATCTATCAACCAAAATAAATGACTCTGAGATGTTTTCAGGTTTGTAAACGTAGATAAAGGAACAGCATTAGAGGTATTAACAGAGAAATGAGGAGGAAAAAGAAAACCTGTAGCTTATTTATCTAACTATTAGATCCACTGTGTCTTGGCTTGCTGCCACTGCAATACTGGTAGAAGAAAGTAGAAAATTGACCTTTGGAGTCCTTATAGTGGGCACCCCACACCAAGTACAGTCAGTATTGAATCAGAGAGCAGGGAGATGGTTAACAGATGCTCAAGGATCCTCCACTATGAAGCAGTACTGATGGAAAGGGATGGTTTAATTTTAGTAGATAACTCAGTGAATCCAGCTCCATGTTTTAAGTGAGATATTCAGGGATGGGATAGGATGCAAATATTTTTACTACTGGTTCTGTGGACATGACTAGGTGGGAGTGGTTAGGGGGCATGGCCATGTGACTGGATGGGCATGGCTTCTTTTTTTTGCAGCAAACACCCCCCCTGCTTTTTTTTTTTTTTTTCCTNCCTGGGCCTCAGGGAAGCCTCCTGGGGGGCGTTTTTGCTCCCAGGAGGCTTCCCTGAGGCCCAGGACAAAAATGGAGTGGGGGGGATGCAGCACCACACACACACACACATCTTTTTGCTTCCTGAGCCTCAGGGAAGCCTTCTAGGTGAAGCAGTAAGACAGCGAGGAGGATCCTGGCACAGCTCTCCTCCCTTGCTTAGTTAGGCTAGTCTGCAAAACCCTTGGAGGGTTCAAACGTGCATGCGCTCTCCCACCTGCTCTTCTCCCTTGCTTACTTAGGCAGGGCAGCTTCTGGAAACACCCAGAAAGGTGTTTCCACTGTCACTAATAAACTTTCTGTCTCCTTGTGTGCATCAGTCCTCTGGCCATATCACCCCTCCACCAGCTGGCCCCCACCCACTGGCCTATGCCGTTTGGCCTTACTTGTGCAAGCAGCAGTGAGCAGAAGTATGTAGAAGTGTGGCTACAATCTGCAGCTTATATAAAGATTGATGGCTGGAGGAGGGTTGATGACGGCAGCGGGAAAAGCCAGCCATGCAAGGAGTGGCTGGGAGGCGAGAAACAGGGCTTAATCCCACCACTGTGTGGGCTAGATAGATTGTATCAGTGGGTTGTATCTGGGCTGCAGGCTGTAGTTTGAGGACTCCTGACTTTTTATTTTATTTTATTTTATTTATTTATTTATTTTTGTCAATTGCTTACAAGATAATAGGTATAAGTGAAAACATAATTATGAATACATGGATACATATAAGAAAAATAAATAAAAAACATTTGGACAGGGACAGTAGGCACGTTGGTACACTTATGCACACCCCCTACAGACCTCTTAGGAAAGGGGTGTGGTCAATAGGAGACAGTCTAAGGTTAAACTGTTTGGGGAAGAAACCACAGAGTCAGGTAGAGTATTCCAGACATTGACCACTCTGTTGCTGAAGACATATTTCCTGCAATCAATTTTGGTGCGATTAACCTTGAGTTTGTCTCTATTGTTTGCTGTTGTGTTGTTATGGTTGAAGCTGAAGTATTCATTGATAGGTAGGACATTGCAAAGTATCATTTTATATACTATATTTAGATCAGACTGAAGGCGGTGTAGTTCTAGATTTTCTAGGTCTAGAATTTTGAGTCTGATGGCATAAGGTATTCTGCAATGAGCAGGGGAGTGGAGAACTCTTTTTGTGAAATATTTCTGGACTTTCTAACTGTGCTAGTATCAGATATGTAATGTGGGTACCAGACTGATGAGCTTTGTTCGAGTATTGGTCTAGCAAATGTTTTGTACACTCTAGTTATTAGTGTAATATTACCAGAGAAAAAGCTACGTAAGATTAGGTTAACAACTCTTAACACCTTTCCATATGTTTTTGCATTGTAAGAGTTGCAGATTACATGATAGCTTTTTCCTCAAACCGAATTGTTTATTCGAGAGTAGGTTGTTTGTTTCTTAGTGGAGGATGATGGATTAGTTAATAATTGATTCCATGACTTTACAGGTGATGCAGCAAAAAGAAATGGGTCTGTAATTTTCAACTAGGCTTTTTGAAGATGGGGATGACCATGGCTTATGACCATAGTTTTGGCAAGAAGCTGGTCCTGAAAGATTTTTCAAAGATTATGCTTAGAGGTTTGGCTATGTCAGTGGATAGTTTTTTTAAGAAGTAGGCACATATTCCATCCGGTCCAATAGATAGAGATGGTTTTAGATTGTATAGTGCTTTTTCAACATTGTCTTCTAAAAAATTAATATGTATTAGATCATTGTAGTTGTCTGTGGTTCAACTAGGAAATACTGAGTATGATCCATTGCTGTTTATAAATACTGAGCCAAAGAATGTGTTAAAGAGGTTAGCTTTAATAGTGTCATCGTTTGCAGTCTTTACCATTAGGTCCTTTCAAGGGTGTGATGGACCTTGAGTCTTTTAGTTTGTTGTTTACAAAATTGTAGAAAGCGTGGGTGGAATTGGTGCATAGAAGGTTT
>BHFT01006204.1:0-10860 GCA_004320025.1 Laticauda laticaudata
AACACTGACTGAGAGTGGCCGCAGAGGAAGGAAGTGAACCAAGACAGCACAAGGCCTCCCACTCCCATCCCCTGAAGAATCCCATGGACAATGGTATCAAAAGCCTCCAAGAGGTCAAATATAACAAGGATGGATGCACTACCTCCACCTTGCTTCTACCAGAGATCATCCAAAAGTGCGGCCAATTCCATTTCTGTGCCAAATCCAGTCCTGAATCCTGACTGCTAGGGTTTGAGATTATCTGTTTCATCCACCTTCTCAACACCTTCCCCAAAAAGGGAAGATTGGAGACAGGTCAGAAATTATCCAACCAGGTGGAGTCCAGCGATGGCTTCTTAAGAAGAGGGTGGACCACAGCCTCCTTAAAATTCTGGGGCACTGTTCCCTCCTGTAGGGAAGCATTAATCATCACCAGAGTCCACCTGCCTGTCACCTCCTGAGAAGCTTTCACAAACCAGGAGGGACATGGATCTAAAACACAGGTGTTTGCATGCATACTTCCTAGGATCCTGTCTAATTCCTCAGGAGCAACAGGGTCAAACCATTCCCAGATAACAGGGGAAAAACCTGCCTCAGGAGCTTCTTTGCCAAATTCTTCTATTCTTTTAATAATATAGTCCCTGAATCAATTGGGTCTTCTATAAAAAAAATCCAAATCATCTGCAAATGCCTGCATTTTATATTCTTCATTTTTTATCTTGATTCCCCTTTATTTATTTATTTTTGTCTAATCTGCACTAATAAGACTTTTATTGAAAGGATAAAGGTTCAAGGTGACAGATGACATTCCTGTCTTACTCCTTTAGTTACATTAAATCTTTCTGTAAAATCTCCATTTACTATCACACTCGTCTTCTGCATAGAGTATATTGCCACTATCATTCTTTCAAAATTTGGTCCAAAATTCATATTTTTATTTGTTAAATTAAAAAAAATCCCAATTTAAATTGTCAAAGGCTTTTTGCGCAACTAAAAAATAACTGCCACTTGTTTCTCCAGCTGTGCCTCATTGTATTCTAGCACACTTATTATTATACTAGTGTCATTTCTAATTTGCCTTTGTGGTAAAAATCCATTTTGGTCTATATGAATTATTTCATTTAACATTTTTTTCATTCTTTCTGCCTCAATCGTCATAAATATTTTATAGTTAGCATCTAGCAATGAAATAAGTCTGTAGCTTTGGATTTGTTGGTAAAACCTTCTTTGGGTATCAGGGTAATGTAAGCCTCAGCCCATGATTTCAGTTTCCCTTCCAACAGTGCCTCATTATATACTTCCAACATCAAAGGTTCCATTATTTTATACACAATTTCATAAAATTTCCCTGGTATTCCATCTGGCCCCAGGATTTTATTGCTTTTTTTGCTTATTTACTGCTTTTTTCAGTTCTATCTGAGTTATTTCTTTGTTCAGTATTTCTCTTCTGTCTTCTGCTATTTAGAATAAGCCTTTTTCTTATTGGTCAATTTTCCCCTTTTATATTTTATCCTGTCTATACAGCTCTTCAAAATAGTTTCATTTAATACTCCCCCCCCCATTTGGTATTGGAGATTTCCATTGTCATCCAGTAATTATTAATTTCTTTTCCTTTTCCTTTTTCAATTTATATGCCAACCATCTTCCTGGTTTGTTGGCTTGTTTAAGAAAAATTGCCTTGCAAATTTTATTTTTTTTACAGTCTCTTCTGTGTCAACAAATTTAATTTATGTCTTTCTAGGTCTCTTTCCCTTTTAATTTTGGGAATTAAAATTAATTTTAATTTCCCTTTTCTCTTTCCCTTTTCATTTTATGGTTCTTTCTGTAGTACATTTTCGATTTTTTTTAGATCTTCCTATTATCAAATTTTTTCCATTTTTTTCTATTTCTTTGGGCTATATATGTTATAATTATTCCATGTAAGTATGCTCTAGTGGTGTCCCATAGATTCTGTAGTAGTGTGTATTTGATACTCTTTGAGGAATACAGGTGAAATTCAAAAAATTAGAATATCATGCAAAAGTTCATTTATTTCAGTAATGCAACTTAAAAGTTGAAACTTAAAGTAACTAGATTAGAATATGACTCATATACATGCAAACAGAGAAAGTTCAAGCCGTGGATGTTGTTGCATAAAATTTTGTGATGATGGATGGCTTAAAAGCTCATGAAAACCGACAAACCACAATCTTCAGAAAAATTAGAAATATTACATGCAATTCAATAAAACAAGAGATTGTGTACATAGAACGATATGAACGCCAAAAACCCCTTGAAAAGTAGTAAGAATGCATATGTAACTCAGTCTTGGTCTAGGCCCCTTTTTGCACAGGATTACTGCCTCATATGAGCATGGATGGAAGCTATCAAGGCCTGTGGCATTTGGCTGATGCATGATGTATGTAAGACCATGATGCTTCAACAGCAGGCTTTAGCTCTTCTGGCATTGTTATTGGTCTCATGATCTCTCCATCTTTGCTCCTGGCAAATGCCCGACAGGGATTCTAAGGTCAGGCCGAGTTTATGCTGCCAATCAAGCATAGTAATGCCCATTGGTCATTGGAACAAAGTTTTTGTTCTTTTTGGTTGTGCTGTGCAGGTGCCAAGTTCCTGCTGGAAAATGAAGTCAGGCATTCCCCATTAAGGCTCATTCTGTGGAAGGGAAGCATGAATGCTTCCAATAATCTCCTGGTTTAGATGGGCTGCATTGACTCTTGCAACTTAATGGAAAGTCACACGTGGACGCAACAACAGCAGATGAACATGCTGCTCCCAAATCAACACAGAACTGTGGAAAACTTCAACACAAGACTTCAAGAATCTTGCAGTGTGTTGGACCTCGCCAATTCTTCCTCTATGACTCTGGGTCCTTGGTTTCTCAAGTGAGAGATGCAAAATCACTGCTCTCATGCAGAAAAAGGGACTTTGGACCATCTGTAGAAACAGAACCTACGTCTGTTTTTCTTTAGTCCAGGTAAATGACTTTGTGATGTTGTTTGTTGTTCAGTTATTGAGCAAGCTTGACAAGAGGAATACGAATGAAAGCCCACTATCCAGGAATGCCTCGTCTCTGGTTGGTGGCTTTTTGATGCACTGACTTCCCAGCCTCTATTCACTCCTTATGATAAGTCTCCCAACACTATTGAATGGCCTTCCTCCTTTACAACCCTTTTCCTGACAATCCTCTCCAGGCTGCGGTCATCCCTGCTGCTTGTGCACCCTTTTCTTCCACACTTTTCCCGACCACATAACTTTATATTAATGTGCTTTGATACAACACTTTGGGAACATCCAACTTCTTTTGCAATTACCTTTTGAAGCTTTCCCTTCTTATGGAGTGTGTCAGTGATGGTTTTCTGCACAACTGTCAGGTCAGCAGTCTTTCCCAGGATTATGATTCCTATGAAACAGACTGAGAGACCATTTAAAGGCTCGAGAACTCTTTGTAGGTGTTATGGCTTAATTAGCTGATTAGAGTGGGACTTTGAGCCTAGAATATTGAACCTTTTCACAATATTCTAATTTTCTGAGGTTGTGGATTTGGGGTTTTTGTGAGCTGTAAGCCATCATCATCACAATTATGACAAATCATTGCTTGAACTATCTTGCTTTGCATGAGTCTATCTCATTTATCAGTTGCATTACTGAAATAAATGAACTTTTGCATGATATTCTAATTTTTCGAGTTTCACCTTTAGTTCCATTACTTTTTTTGATCAGTTGAGTATACTTGTTTTCTTTCAAAATCTCTGTGTTGAGATCTCTATTCAAAATCTCTATTGAGTTTATATTATTTTCTATTTCCCTATTTATCTAAACCATATCAATCTGAGACCATGATTTATGGGGGTTAGAATAGAAAATGTATTTATTTTCTTTTAACTCTCTCCAACTATCCCTCAAGTTTAATACATGGGTCATCTCAAAGAATGGTTTTGGCATTTTTATTGTTGTTGCTATTGCTGCTGCTTCTATAGTCTTTATTGATGTCTACTACTGCATTAATGTCCCCAGTAAACAAATGTTCTCCTGCCCTGTTTCTATTATTTTTTCATATAGCTTACTGTAAAATTTCTTCTGATTGTCATTTGGGGCATAAATTACCACTGTGTACTTGCTTTTGCTGTATTTTAACTTCAATCATTAATGTTCGTCCGTTGTTATATGAGTAGATTTGTCTTGCTTTTAGCCCTTTTTTTGATGTATACAGCTTTTGCTCTTTTTCTCTGGTCCACCAATGAGACCTAATTTTTTCCTAATTTTATTTGTTCTAGACAGTTTCACTGTTGTTTCTTAATATGTACTTCATATTATGTTTATCTTTTGTTTCTGTAAATTTATGTATATTCGTGTTTTTTTTTAAATAGGGGAATTCAGTCCATTGATAGTCATTGTTATTAGCTTAATCTCTTCCATTTTATTACCAGCAATCAACACCTAGAAAGTGGAATTTATATAGAGAGGAAGCAAGTTAGTTGGATATTTTGGGAAGCTGCCAATTACCAGTAATGGAAATCATTATTCTTGGGAAAAGATCTCTATTGTATTAGATACTTGTTCAAGGCAATGTAAGGATATTAATCATTACTTTGTTTCCTGGTCTTATCAAAGGCTTTGAAAATCTAGTTTTTCCCCCAAGCACTGAGCAAGGATAGGAAAGGAGCCCAGCACAGAAGTACTTGATCAGGCAGTGCTATGGTATCTTGGTTGGGAAGCAATGGTTATAAATTGGAAGTAGGGGTGTTTTATGTTTTGTATAATTATAGTGGTTAATTATTAGTTGCTATGAGTTATATTTGGAAAGACATTTTTTATTCTTATTGTTGAAAAAGCCAAGATAAATAGCTTTTGTGATGTACAGATAGCTCTTGAGTTACAACTATAATGGAGCCTGCTCATTCGGGTCAAAAGTCAGGACAACTACCTCAAATAATAATCAACCACCCCTTCTCTTCCCAATGCATTTGTTAGATTTATCCCCATTTGATTCCTCTTCCTGCTTCAGCCAGTCTCTCTCCTACAGAGGAGGTATATTTATTACATTATTTCCCACTGTCAAATATGAAAACAACTATAAATATGCTTATACAAGGAACATTGTTGTTGCTGTTTTTTAAATTCAATTTAAATTAAGTCATCCTCTAATCAGTCAAAATAAAATTGTTGAAATCTGTCATAATAAATGAGAGATCCTGACCAAAATAAAAACATAGAAAGGAAAAATGTTTTTGCCACTAAGAATTCTATGTTCCGAATGCAAGAGCAGAAAGTTGTATGTTTATCTAGCAACCAATGTTAGCACCAGCCTGGCCTTGAGGTGGAAGGCAATCAAATTTATGATGTCATTAGTCTCTTCTTGCATCCTCACATCATGAACCTCTCCAATACATGGGTTCCTAAGGTAGACATATAGTATTGTATAGATTATGTGTGAAGTCTCGGAAATAAAAAGTTATATCATTTACCATCACACTAGTGCCTTAATTTATGCAATATTTCATCATGATTTTAAGTGCTTCATTACATTTCTGATCTAGCCTGTTTTTATTCAAAAGTATAAAATTTTGACTAGGATCATAGGCATATGTAGCTCTCAGCAATTATAATGCATTATATTTCTTTAGGAATATATCCTTCTTATGAATAACTCCATAAATCAATTACAGCTGATCTGCTACCTAACAATGAACACAATTTTAGTTGTTAAAGTAGGGGTAGGTGTGCTACATATTCATCATACCTACATACATACTCTTAGCCTGAAAATAAGAATCGTGTGTAGATTTTGGATTACTGATCCTAAAATCCTGACCATTGGTTATCAGATAAAATCTTATTTTTAAAAAAGGGGCAAATATTTGACCTTTTTTTTTTTTTTGACAGAATCATGTAACAGATGCCACTGGATCACAAATAGAATAATGAACATTTTATTTGCATTTTTTTTATTTACCCTTTCCCTTCCCAGGAAAGTGTATTTAACATTTATGCATTCTGCTAAAGCCATAAGGTAAGAAAGGGTAGTTTTCATCTGGAAAAAATGCTCTTGTAGCATAAAAATTAATTCAGAAAAGATTTGAGTCTTGTATTACCAATTATGAACTAATTAGCAAGATGGGCACTATTGTTAGGATATAAATGTGTTCTTTAATACAATTTTTTTGAATTACCAACATAATATGAATATATTGAGGAAAACTTGATGACTATAAAACACCTTTTAATTACTTTTCTGTAGAACTGTTAGAACATTTAATTTAATCTAGTTGCGTAAATTTGATAGCCAGTTGGATTTGCTTCAATATGTCAATATAAGAAAGATCACAACACAACCATCTCTCCTACATAGTTTATGTAATTAGGATAAAAAGTGCTCAAAAATCTAGGCTTAATATTAACTCTGAAAATACCTATAAAATTTATTGAAGTAGACCAACAACCCTGCATTCTAATAATGAGTATGTCACTGTTGCAATACAAAATATCCAGAAGTTTATTTGAGTAAATATAACATAGAGCTAGCTCAGGGAAGTGAATAATAAAAAAAAGATTAATGTTCTATTCACAATTTGTTTTTACTTTCTAACAATTCTGCAAGTTTGTTTTTCCATTATTATGAATTCCAATTGGAATCTTTCTTTGCTCTGTAGTGAAAGGAAAAAAGAGCTTGTTGAACAAGGTATCAAAAATGTTATCTGGATAGAATTCAATACTTAAGCCCCTGTCCCACTGCACCAACGGATGCAAAGAGAATGTAAAACGTTAAAAAACGTTGGAAAATGCTATGCATCCGTTCTGTACTCATTGCATATGTGTTTCATACGCTCTATCCTTTGAGCATCCGTCCACTGAGATTTCATCCTCTCAAGAAGTTTTGAGCNGGCATCCCCTCAACTCACATCCACTGCAGCTGAAAACGGAAAGAGGGAGCAAACAAAAGGTACATGGAACGTCTACACAGCGCTCGTAGCACGGAAATAGAAAGGATGAGCAGTGAACGGTTTGCATCCTACATACATCCTCTAGGCTTCCTATGAACATCCCTTTAACATCCCCACTACATCCTATCCCCGTCCGTTCTTTTCCTTTCTTTTCCATTCTGTTTATGCAAGTTTTTGCCATTTTTTGGAGCGGATGACAACGGATGGAGCCACCCCGAAATTTTGCTCATCCGCTGTGTCCTTTATGCATACGTCTTGTGTCCGTCAGCCAGTGGGACCTAGCCTTTAGGGATAGTAAATAAATTTATTTAAAACAGATTTATGTCAGAAATCTCAAATTTCAGATCTGTACAAATTATATTAGAAGAATGAAGAAAAAAACATCACAGAAAATAGAAAATATCTTTCAGTTATCCTCTTAACTCTTTGTTGACAATTTTTAAGTGAAAATTTTCCATAAGATTTCCACTATTGTAAATTTTTTAAAGATATCCATTGGGATTGAATAATACTATACAGAAGTAGTTGTGGCTGAATAATATTTGAAAATATAATAATGTCCAGTTAACTATAATCTTCTCGTCTTACAATTTCTAACATAGTGGACATGTCTGGCTAGTTTCAGAATGTTGTAAGTTTCTATTGGAAATAATGGACTGAACATTTTACAAAAGAGCCATGGAATGGCCTACCACAGAGGAAAGAATAAAGTTTCTTTCTCTGTGTATGACAATAATTACTCTATGATTTACATGCAATCAACTCCTGGCAATCACAAGCAATATATTTTCTCCATGACAATCTATCCTTAATCCTTTTCAAGGTCTTTCATGTTATTCTCATTACCAGTGTAACTGAGTCCATCTATTTTCATTCTTGTCGTTCTCTTCTTCTCCACCAAGCATTTTTCAGTAAACTAAGAGAGCATATCATACAAAACTATAATTTGCTGCATGTTAGAATGTGACTTGGAATAATCCACTCCTAAATAGATTATCAATTCTGTTCTGGTAGTCTTGTTACTATTACTAATCTTCCAGTCCATTACTGCACTCAAACTCTTATGTAACCAAACCCAATTCATACCTTCAAGAAAAATAAAGTTGAATACAATCAGTTTTCATTGATATTTCTATAAAACCGAAGCACCATTACTATTCATGAATTTTTGTTCTTGGAGCAGGAAATCATCCTGTCCTAAAACAGAATATTGGTATTTATAATACCTATTAAAATATCTAAACTGAGAAAGGGTGCTTTCATGTGTAGTGAACCACTTTCTTCTTAAGAGAAACAATAGAAAAAAAACTCTTCACAATAATGTAATATAAAACAATAATGTAAAGCATTATACACAAATTTGTTCATATTTGCCAGTCATTTCCCCTCATATAGCTCATATTAGTTATGATAGCAAGAGTCAATAGAACTGGTGGTAAAATAAGTCACCACATCAATTCATATATTTTGACTTCTATAAGCTAAAGTTTATCTTACGAAACTAGACAAGATAGAATTTAGAATTCTTTTTTATTGGCCTAGTGTAATTGGACACACAAGGAATTTGTCTTGGTGTATATAGTACATTTGAAGTCTCTTTTCAGTTTGTAATAATGGCAGCACTGAGATTTGTATGAAGATAATTTTATACCCAAAATTCCTTGCATCAGAAAGATCTTTGAAAAATTGTATTGGCTGAGATAAATAATAAGTCCTAATACCTACTGAAAAGGCTTAGTAAATACTTAGTAAATACTTAGTAAATAGTATGGTAACTATTGTACCATACAGTGGAGGCAACAAATAGACTTATTTACAAAATTATGTGTAGAGGTATTATATAAAATGAAAGTATGTTAATTGTTATATAGAGTATAGATTAAGACTATAGAGTATAGATTAAGAGTTCTGTGCATATCTCTGTCACTCTTAATATTGCTAATAATAAATTAATAATATAAACTATGATGGATAATTGCTTCTGAAAACGTATCTAGAGCTTTTGAAAAATCTTCATTGGAATCTCTCTTTCTGTGCTGTACTAAGGAATGTCACATTTTAGCCATTTTTTTTCTGCTGACTACTTTTTCACGGGTTATAATCACCCTGAATGTCAATAATATTGATCATCATGCATACCTGTGATAGCTGTGCATGTATAACTGTTTTGACTTCCTGCCTCCCAGATATTTACAATCAGGTCATCCTTTTTTAAATCTATGATGAAGGTTATTTCTTTTTCTTCAAAGTCAGATGGAAACATTTATAAAGTATTCATTTCAAATGACAGCAAAACATAATGTATCATATCTAGAAATAATAATGATGCATGACTTACTTCAAGCAAAATGCATATACTACTATATTCAGCATTTTAAAGAGTTTTAATATTAATAATACTATAGAGGGCTATGGTGTGAAAAAATATTTTCATATTTGAAAATAGTACCTGCTTCTTTGCAGAGCTTCCTCAGTGCTAAACATTGGAGCCATTAATCCAGAAGTGGTGCTTCATTGTAGAGACGTTCTAGTCTATTTGAAAAATCAAAGTGAGCTGGTGTGTTTTACCAATGACTTCCATTTAAATCTTTTTGTTTGTTTAGCATGTGATCCATTGAAATATTTTAGGTTCATGGAAACTTTTGAGGGAAGTATGCCATGTTGAAGACAGCTCTGCAAAAGTGGAGCCGACGACCGTGGCAAAGGCCAAGGAATCAGTCAGTGGACTGATTCCTTGAAATATCTCTGAAAAAGATGGGAAATTGCCCATATATGCTCCAGATGGCTGCTTCTCATGAAGAGGCTGTCAAATAATAATTTTTCATGGCTTTGAGCATTGGAGATGATAAATTCAACCACTTTGCTTGCAAACATGGCAAACACCTTTAAAAGATGCTCCATTTCACAAGTCTCATTTCCTAATTACTTTTGGAAATCACCTATTAACCATTTTAAAGCTACTAGAGACCTTCAGAATGACAAAATGGAAAAGTCTTAATCAGGTGAGTTTATCTTCAATTTTGAACAAAACAAAAATTAATTATCAGTATAAAAATTTAAATTTAAAGAATTTGACATAAACAGCAACCCTCTAAACAAGATTTTAATGTAAGAAAGTTACAAATGGATTAAAGATTGAAATAAATTTTGAATATTGATTTTAACTACAAAATATTGGAATTAACCATAAAAAATAAATACCTTTTTATGGGAAACACTTATTTTGGCTATCTTAGTAAACTGTATGTCATAACAAAGGTAAGTGATTATTTTAGAAAATGGACACTGGAGGGAACTAAAGATTCTAAGCAGGTAAAAAAGAAGCCTCTTTATCATAATACTTGCAGAATGACACAAAATATGATCTGCACCCTTACGGCTCTCTTCACTCCTTCTCTCATCAGCAACCACTTACCTTTCTGTAGCAGCCATTTTACTTGCCTGCTGGCCTTGGACTTGCAACTTCCTGTTGACTTCTCCATTGGCTTTTTCCTGCAAACTTTTCACAAAGTAGAATAGATAGTATGGAATTCTTTATTGGTCAAGTGTGATTGGATACACAAGGAATTTGTCTTGGTGCAAATGCTTTCAGTGTACATAAAAGAAAAGATACAGTATCAAGAGTCAAGAATCATAAGATAGAACACTTAATAATAGTCGTAGGGTACAATAAGCAATCAAATCATACCAGGAAACAGTCAATATAAATCGTAAGGATACAAGCGACAAGGTTACAGTCATACAGTCACAAGTGGGAGGTGATGGGCGACAAGGAGTGATGAGAAGATTAATCATGCAGACTTTGTAAATAGATGGACAGTGTTGAGGGAAATATTTGTTTAACAGAGTAATGGTGTTTTGTTCAGAAAACACACGAGGTAAACCGGGTTCCAACAACAAAAGGCTTTATTCAACAAACAGTCAGAATAGGAACACTTTG
>BHFT01006205.1:0-17294 GCA_004320025.1 Laticauda laticaudata
TTTTGCATCCGTCGGCCAATGTGACAGGGCCTTAACTCTTATTGGGAAAGCACCATACCAGGAGAAAGCTATTCTAGAAGAAATAAGCTTGTTAGATAAAAAGTCAAACAATATTTGATTTAAAGGCCATGCCTGCTGGCATAAGGCATGAGGTCACAATCGAGTATGCATTGCCAGAAGTCTAGAAACTCTTGTAAAGGGACTACCACCCTCAAGACCTGAACACAATAGCAATTTCCAATTTGTATTTCTCAGCAAGTAATATTAAGAGGTATAGAGAGCTCAGATACTGGAGGTAATATAAATCCAATGTGAATGAAAAACTTGTAATAACTAAAGATAGAAAATATGGCAGTTGATAGCCAATTGATATATTTTAAAACCAATAGTATTGAAAATAAAATTTAATATGGTAGCTGTAAAAGAACCAAAATGCTCAAAAGACTGATGTTAGAAGGTGAGACATACAGAAGTATGTCTAATAAAATGCCTTGAGTTTTAATAAACTCAGTAATGCTCTATCTTCCATTTAATAGTTCATGTTGCTTTTAATGAATTTATATTAAACTACCAATTCTGACTTCATTGGGGAAACTGAACAATAATTAAAAAAACAGTGTTACATTTTTTCCCTAGAAATCTGAATACTTCTGTCAATATTTTGCATTGTAGCTGGCAGCCCACACAACAAGTTTACAATCCGAAAGTTGGTTTGACAGGGAAGGCAGCAGTGGGAATGGAATGAGCAAAGAGACAGAATCCAGTGGAGACTGTGATGATGAAGATGGATGCCAAGGATCAGGTGATAAAAGCTACACAAAAGGTATGGCTATTAATTTTGCTTATATGCACTTCAAAAGTTCATCAAAACTGGGTTGTCTATGCCATTCTCTATATAGCAACATAAACCATGGTTGAACTCAATGTGAACAAACCTTACTTCTTCCAAGACTCAATCCTATCCTCTTCAGCAGAGGGTCTTGCTCTCGAATTTACTTAACTGCAACATCCCATGCATTCATAGGCTATATTTTGATTTTTAAGTTGATTAGACATGCATTATAAACTTCATTTATTAAAACTAGCCATTAGTTAGTTTTAAATTATGATCACAAGAAGAGGTTAGGTATATTCACAGTGAGAAACATCAACTTTCTACTGTTTGTGTTTTCCATAAGCCTAAGAAAATGTATTCTTATATCTTTGATGGTTTAAAGTTAAAAAAGTTAAAGTTAAAAAATATGGTTTAAAGTTTAATGTAAAAGCTAACAAAAAAACCATTTTGATTTAAGAACTTTGAAATATATGGTTCAATAGCATTGCTATTAACTGTATAAATTTGAATGCTGTGGGATAAGTATATAGAGTACCCAAAGCTATTGTCACTATTTAAAATGTTTAAAGTTTACTGTAAGAAGTTCTTCCATTATTCTTCCATTGGCTGGTTTGTTTGCCTGTTTATTCTATTCTTCCTTTGAAAAATATGGTCCTTCTTTTTTCTTTCTTTTTTAAAATTTGAATAATTTAAAGTCAGCTTGAACTTAAAACAAATTGTTGCTTTCTAGGATTAGAATTCTAGGACAGCAAGTTCTTAATTTTAAATATGGTTGTATATAAATAATATTTAATTAAAACAATCCTTTTACTGTAACAATTCTTGTCCAATTTTCATTTCTCTTTGTTAAGTGGGATTTGTTTTTAATTTAATAAATGCTTTAAGTAAATTGTTTGCATTTCAAATTAGTCCAAATTAAACTACAGCCAGGTGCTGCAGTGGAAATTTTAATTGCTATACTTTCAGTGCAAATTCTGTGTTTTTGTTTGTTTGGTTTTTGTTTTAGTCATCCACTAACATAGAAGAAAGCATTTTAAATTTGTCTTACTAACACAAATAACAGTGTTTGAAAGTGGTCCATGTTTTGCCTATGATAATGTCATGGATTTGGGAGAAGTGATGTGGAACAGAAAGAGAGAACAATGTTTTTATACAAATTACGTCTATTAAAATATAGCCCAAATAAATTGTAGTGAATAGTCTTGTCCCATTAATCATAGCAATTCCTTCTTTTAAGCATTATGTTTTATCATTAAAATATTTACTATTTAAAATTATTAATAAAAGTAATAATATATTTAAATAATAGGTTACTTGCGCATTTTTTTACATATTTAGATTTAATTGCGTAACTTTCACTTAAAGAGTAGCAAGCAGTAAGAATTATAATAATTCTTTCCGTGTAGGAGAATAGCCATGTTTCAGAATTACGAGGGCTATCCACAAAATATGTTGTTTTCGTCTGTAGCAAGAAGGGGCGGAGCTAGCATGGCCATGGTCTGTGGGTCCACCATTTAGTTTGCATCTAATCGTGCTAGTGGGAGTTCATATCATTGCCCGTTATTTCACAGCAAACGTTTGAAATGTGTGCTGCAATTGAAAATCCCACGAGTTCTGAGGTGCGATCAGTGATAAGGTTTTTGTTGGCAAAAAACCATAAACTGATTGAAATTTTTCGGCAACTGTGTGAAGTGTACGGGGACAATATCAATCAATGAGGTGGAGTGCACCATGGTGCAAATTAAGCTTAAAAATGGTGAACTAATGTCATTGATGAACAGCAGAGTGGACGTCCGAAGCATTGTGACTGATGAATGGTCCGTGAAAGTCGATGAACAAGATTTGTGAATACCGCCGTTTCACAGTAACGGAACTTTCGCTTAAGTTTTCCACAAACTTTCAAATGGCAGTTTGTTGCATGAAATTGTTACAACCAAAAGCTTAGGCTAACCCCAATTTTGGTTCAAGAATGGGTGCCAAAATCCCTGACAGAAAACCACAAGAGTGCATAATGGCTGCAATCATTGACAATTTCTTGTACTCTAAACGACCAAACATGGAGATTCATTTCTTGATCGAATCATAACTAGAGATGAGACTTGGGTCCAAACATGTGAACAGCGAACCAATTGGCAGTCTAAAGATTGGGGGCACCACAAAATTTCCCCCCAAAAACAAGAAACATTTGCAACATTTCTCATGCAAGAAGATATGGCGATGTTTTTTGAGATAGGCAAGGTGTGCTTCTTATCGATTTTCCTGGTAACATGGTGCAACAATAAACTCTGTGAGGTTATTGTGAAAATTGCAAAAAACTAAAAAAAAGCCAATTCAGAATCAAGCGTAGAGGAAAGTTAAGCTCAAAAAATTTTGTTTTTTGCATTGGCAATGCCCGACCACACCAGCCAACATTGCACTCCGAGGAAAGTCCTTGAACCTTTGCTTTCAAGTGGAGAGGATTTTTCCTCATCCGCCCTACAGCCCCGATCTTGCACCAAGCGACTTACCAAACGTGGTTCTCCAAAGTGCATGAAGAACTGGCATTGCTGACACCACACAGCGCTTTGACGATGACGTGGCGGGAACTGCAGGGCTACGGCGGACTGAGACTGGCTCAAATCTCAGGCGGCTGAATCTATGACAATGGAATTACCAAAGTTTGTTCACCGCTTAATGAATAAGTGCCTCTATTGTTCAGTTGAATTATGTTGAAGTAGTATTTTAAAAGCTTATATGTAACTTCCCAAGTGTATATAATAAAAAAATTTCTACAACTTTTGATTTTTTTTTTCTATTCACAAAACGTAATTTTATTTTGTTGGATAGCCCTCGTATAATAATTCTTTCTGTGTAGGAGAATATCCATGTTGTCTGTATGCTACAAGATTTTTGGAGTAATTATAAGGCATTATAATTATATTAGGCATTATAAGGTATTTAGGTATTATATATATGTTTTGTAAACTGAAATAAATATTAATTGTTTAAATTAGATTTAATATTGTAGATATATTTATTTTGCCAGAATACACCAGAATCTTTGTTCAAGAATGAAAAAGAAAAGTTTTTTTGTGCTGCAATTTTTCTATACTTTGATACAGTTTCTTGTCTTAAACTGTAGCAACAACTGTGATGATAATTATTAATACAGATGTTTTAAAAGGTTCTGAATAAAAACATGGAGAATCAGGTATCAATGACTAGGAGTCTTGATGATAATAAATGATTATAGGAGGCATACTTTAAACACAAGGGAACAATAATAAATGGATGTTACCATCCATTCCATGTTTGTGACCTCTGTCACTGCCTTAGGTTTGATATTGTGTGACACTAAATGCTATATTCAATCTAGTCCACGGCTTTTTTTATGGTTTTACATAGTTGCAATTCTATCATTGTATTTAAAAAAAAACCAGTGAGAATATTATCTGTCTCTATGTCATTTAAGACTTTATTGGTGATAGCCAGCACCTTAGGACAGCCCAGAAACCCAGTGGAAGTTACTGCGGCTAGTATTGGTATTACAGGACATGCCAAACCTGTCCTATATTGCTATGTTCTGAACTAATAATACTAATGGGAGGCAACTAAGATGTGAGAGAGCAAGACCTTCCATCCAGTAATGGGCACAATTAGTATGCAAGATAAACTGTGTAAAGATCTTCATAACCATGGTTGCCACCTGGTCTTTAAGCGGCAGCCATGGTAAAGTTAAGGTGGAAAACCTATGGATCTGGTTGGCATTAGAGCCCACAGTACTTTGGTCTTGCCAAAATTGATCCAAAGGCTATTCTTCCCCATCCATACTCTCTAAGCTCTGGGACAAAACCTTGATTGGGTATGACTCACCCAGTTAATCTAAGGCAGAAAAATTCAGCTAGTTATCATCCTGATATCATACACCGTATCAACAGAAGCACACAACTACCACATACAAACATGATTTTCCATTATAGCAACAACTGTGCAAAATGTTGCAATGTCCAATATTTCTATTTAGCATTTCAGCCAGCAAGTCATGATGTTTCCCAAGATACTCAATTCTTTTTTCCATGAAGATGGTGTATTTCTGGCAACACAATTGTTCAGAGGATACGTTTGCCATTGGCATACACAAATTACACATCTTCCTTTGCAAATGGATGGCTTTTAAAAACGATGTTCACGATATTATGCTGCCTCATTTATGTCACATCTCAACAGCTATTAAAAATTAATGCATTTCTGTCAATCTTCATTCATTATCAATCTCATTTTTCCCATGTCAGGAACCTTTTAACCCTCATTATTATGACTGTCTCTGATAACACTTCTATGTTCCTTTTCATCAACATATAGGGCATAAACTAGTATCTTAATCAGTCTTCAGTCCCAGGTGCCATATTCTCCGGTTGCACCAAGATGTTATGTCTCTAAATATGTAATTGTACAACTTGTGTTTTTTGTAACAATTATTTCATCAATATTCAATGAGCATAACATCTGTTGACAGCTTGCCATGGATAGCACTGGTTTGTCATCTCAACAGCTCTCAACCTCCTTGTCATATTCATATTTTTTTTGTTTTAGTTATATTTTCTCTGCTTCTGTAATTAGAAAATATTTTCATCTTTCTGAAAGTCCACTTTTTCATTTGTTTTTGTTTGGAGGGAGGAATTTCTTGTATATATCACAAGATGAGTTATTTTCAACTGGGACTCTTTATAATCTTTACAAATAGTTTTAGTGTCATGCTTCTGTCGATGGTTTATTCTGTTCAAGGAGAGCATAGTAGTTTATGGTTTAACCCCTTATCCACCCCATACTACCCTCAGATTCCTCACTAGAACTCCTCTAATGATGACTTAATTTCTTAATTGGTCCCATTATTAGCACAGTGGCTTTATTCTTCCCTCACACAGGCATCTTGGCAGAGTCAATGTTTGAATGGCACACAAATTAAGGGGAGAGGAAATGCTACATGCAATGTGACAGAGGATTTAGATTATCCTAAACTAATAGTTTCATCTTGAGGCCACATTGTTAACTAATTGATTTCACACTAGCTCTTTTGAGGAATTACTCCTGAACCCAAGTAGGAGGAACTGAATTATACTTGAAGCACTACTTCATTGTCTTTGCAGATGCTGCCCCT
This sequence comes from Laticauda laticaudata, assembly GCA_004320025.1. Taxonomy (NCBI): domain Eukaryota; kingdom Metazoa; phylum Chordata; class Lepidosauria; order Squamata; family Elapidae; genus Laticauda; species Laticauda laticaudata. Next base: position 5,973 of record BHFT01006205.1, read on the forward strand.
ATTCTGAACTGTCTCACATTGAACAAGCAGGCCCCAAAGGATTTTTAAAACATTTTCAACCAAGTACATTGAGAATCCTCCAAAATTATTAGGAACTTTAATGAGCCAAGCATGCTTCTAACATTTCTTTCCAAATCTTCACACTCAGTGATGTCAGAGACAGAACCAGCAAGTCTGGAAATAATTTAGTGGAACTCATATGTATGGTCCCACACGTGCATTCATGGTTTCATGCAATAAAACCAGGGATTACTAAGAAAATTAAAACTTAATATGACATTTCTACTACTTCTACTCGGAAAACCTATAATTTAGAATCTCAGCCTCATCCATCCTGTAGCTGTTCTAGGATAAATCATAGCAGTTGTGGCAACAACATCATATATGGAATACTGTATGTTAAATGAACACAGGGGATATGTTAGATACTAAAGAAGACTGTCATTCAGCCCATGTGACAGACATCTGAATATACTTCATGTAAACAAATTTCTATGCAGAGGTGCAAATTGAGATAAATATGCTTTTCTTATCAGGGATAACAATGGTTCAGGGATTGGACCAAGAACAACAATGTAGTTTTGATTTTCTAATTTATAATCTATGCACAGGTAATGCTTGTGTACTTATTTAGAGAAACAATTTTCAGGCGCACCCAACACTGTTATCTTGGTACCAAGCTGTATAGGGCTTTATAAAATGCTAAAAAAACCCAACATTTTCAATTACAGGCAGCCAATTCATGGCTTGCAGTATAGATATAGTATGTTCATGGAACTTAACTAATGCCAATGGGAATCACTCAGTGGTGGGATTCAATTTTTTTTACTACCGGTTCTGTGGGTGTGGCTTGGTGGGTGTGGCAGGGGAAGGATACTGTAAAATCTCCNAGTTCTCCAAACTACTCAAAATTTCCACTACCAGTTCTCCAGAACTGGTCAGAACCTGCTGAATACCATCTCTGGAATCACTTCATTTTTGTACTAACTACTATTTTTGAAATTCTGTTTGTACATTAAGGTTCTCAGTCAACTATAGTATTGCATTCTTGAAAGAATGGAATTGTCCTAACAGAGCAGGTCCCCAAATTTTGCATGTTCCAGGTAGTCCTAGAGTCCAGCTATTGCTGGATAAGTATGCTGGAAATGCTGCTGGAATCTGTACCCTTTGGGTACAAGTTGCAATTTTACCAGACAGACCTAAAAAACTAAGGCATGCTTGGCAGATCATATTTTTGGTTTATTACAAACTCTTTTACATAAAGCTGTCCTTAAAATCATTTCAAAAATTGAAAATGTCCAAAAAGTATGCAAATGGTTCCTGTCTTCTAATATTCTCTGTTGTTGTCTTCTTATCATAGACTCAAGAAACTTATCTAAAAATAAAAATTATAGTTATCTCACACAGTCGGATCCAGGGGGATTTTTTTAAGATATGAGGAACACTGTTGCATCTTCAAGGCAGCAGGAAAATCTCCTCTTTATAATGAAGCGTTGTTTACTTCCAGGATTCAGCTGACCACACACAATCTGTATGAAGGAGGAGCCAGGAGCCAGTTTACAAGTGACAGGAGATTAACTAGGAAGCATCCTACCAATTTTATCTGAATCCACAGTCTAGAAGGAGTCTTGGTTACTATGGCAAGATTATCACCCCAGCCCTAGTCATATAGAGCTAAATGTTATGCCTGTCAAATTCATCTCATTGAACAATTGTTCCAAAGGAAAAATACTTAGGGCTTCAATAGGTACCAGTCCATATTCACCATAAGGCCATGCACTCTCTACCCCCAGATTCTAAGACATGGAGGTTGATGTTACTGAAGCCACCAACATAAAAAGGTAAGGAGACTACAGTGGAGACTTGGTCAAGGAGCTCAGGAAGGGTTCTGGCTCAGCAACATCCAGCTGACATATTGAACATCTCAGTGTATAAACATTTCAACATTTCTTTATGGTAGCATGTTCAAATTTAGTGACTTTAGATTTTCATTTTTAAAACAACATGTAAATAGTACAATTGTCTTCAAATTCCTTTGAGGCCACTCTTGTCTATTGAAATACTAGTCTAGAATGTTTTGTTCAAATATAATAGGATGATCAATTTACAGAGTTTTCCCCTTCCCTACCTATATTTATGGTCAGTGATATTTGATGGTGAATGAAAGAAGAGGCCAAACTATACCTCTATCATTAGGATTTGATATTTCATTGTCTTCAATTTGTTTTTGGAATAAAACCCAACTAGAATATTGTAGACTAGACTGAAACTTCCAGTGCAGTACTCTGGTCAGTTCTGAGTAATTCTACTGGAGCAATTCTTTTTAACTCAATTCTAATAAAAACAGAGATATTTTGGATTTTTCTGCCAAAACCCTAAAGAAAAATACAATACATTACTGCTAATCCTGGATCATAAGAAGCAACTATGCTGGAAAATTTTGTAGATAATAGTAGGAATGGAATTGTTTAGACCAATGATTCTTCTTCTACGTCTGTTTCAATTTCTAATGCTTATATTGGCCAAAGATCCTCTAATTTGTATGAACATACTGTATATGGTTTGCCCATTGTGTTTCATTGGATCTGCTACACTGGTTTTAAAAACTGTACTACAAGTGAACAGCAGAAGCTGTTTTTCTTCTACTTTTCTATTTATAACGTTACATTTGTCAAAGTATTTTGAAGATAGCATTTCATGACAATAGCAAAAGTTACTTTATATGGTAGCTGCATACATGTAGCTACAGATGGCTTTAATATTTTTATGCAGCCATTTGTAAACTTTGAAAATAGATGTTTTCTTAGTTCTGAACCATAAATTACTTTTTTCCTCTAGCCCATACAAGCTTTCTGAAGGAAAGTAATTTTTTCACAGAACTTGGTAGGCAACCAGCACCAATGAGGCATTGAAATATAATGAAGTAACTAAAATGTGAAACTCAAAAAGAATATTAAAATAATTTAATAAACCTTGAACACCCAAATTAGCTTTCAGCATAAATACATTATCTTCAAGTTGACTGACTTATTCAGCAAAATGTTCATTTTCAATACAATGGCAGTTTACTGAGATTGAATAGGAGGTACAGACCAGTATCCAATTTAGGTAGCAGTTTACTCATCTCTAATGGAATGAATGGGTGCCTTTATGGCAATGACAGTCAGAGTTAGTAACAAGAAGAAAATACTGTACTGCAGAAACTCTGTAATGCAAGTTGATGTTCCAAATGTGGATTAAAAAAAGCAAAAATATTAAGTTTTTGCAATGACATTCCACACTGATTCATAATAAGCTAATTTGGTTAAATAAAGTAATTGGCAAAGCAGGGCATGCAGTTGCACTCTGAAGCTCTTGGGTCTTTTGCTTCAAATTAGGGTAATGGATTGTTCAACAATAGATCACAACTTTGTGTTTTACCATGTAATAGAAAAATACAGAAACAAATGCATATGTAACCTTATATGTGTCCTTTCTAGATTTCAAATGTCAACATTTGATTCTACATAACTACATTGCTCTGAGGGAAATGCAAATCTAAAAAGAATTTATATACCTCAAAGTTTTATAATCCTAATCCAATGATTCTGGTAAGGATATTAAAGAAAAAATATTATAAAGTCTCAGCAAACGTTTTGATTGGGGAAAAAAAGGATATGGCACAAACGTTGATAAACTATATACAACAAATTCAAGATTTGTGAGAATAAGAACTGTTCCAATGGATGTTTTGATATATTTTGTCAGGAGAAAGACAAGGATGAAATTTTATTTATTTAATACAAGAGTGATGATTGATAATGCATATATAATTGCCCCTAAAGCTGAGGTGGTATTTAGTGGGTTCTGACCAGTGCTGGAGAACTGGTAGAGGAAATTTTGAGTAGTTCGGAGAACTGGCAAATACCACCTCTGACCAGAGATATTACAGTATCCTTCCCCTGCCATGCCTACCAAGCCACATCCACAGAACCGGTAGGAAAAAATTTTGAATCCCACCACTGCCTTAAAGGAATTCCTAATATAATTTTGCATGACAAAAAAGTGGAGGTTTTTTTTACTGAGAAATTAAAGCAGAAAAGGACCATATTTTGAAGGGACAAACTGGAAGGTGTGATGTTTACTTTTAAACAATATGATTTCAACTCCATCACAGGAGACTACACAAACATTTTCAACAGGTACAATAGGAAGCTGAAAGGATGATATTGAACTAAGTATCAATTTTCTAAATTTTTGGGTTAACTATGGATTACAAATATTTAATGTAGAATATATATTTACTTCTTTTTACCCCATTTTTTTGATTCAAGATGGTGAATGTACTTAATACTCCTTCTTCCTCCTATTTTCTCACAACAACCATGTGGGATGGATAAGAAAGCACCCAGACAACTTTCAAGCCTAATGCGGGAGTAGAACTCATAGTTTCTTGGTTTGTATTCTGGTGCCTTAACCACCAGACCAAAGCAAATTCTCCTCAAAAGAGGGAGAGAACATTATTTCAAAAAATTAAAAGAAGACAGAATTTGCCCACAAGAGAGGCTACTTTTCTGGAAGACATAGATCCTTTTCAATTTGGATTTCAAAGAATTTTGCTCCTAAAGTTTATTAAGTAGACATATTAAAAATATTTTTTGAATAATCCTTTGGGGTTATTTATAAATAAAAATACAATCTTTTTGATGAAGACTGAATGAAGCAACAGTGAATGACTTAAAAAGAAATTAAAATATCTTTTGAAAATAATGGAGGTAGAAGCACTGATTTAAATTTTTGCAGCAGTTCACTAAATTTCTCTTCACCATGAATGGAGATTCAGCTGTGGCATTCATCCAGATCCATATGCTTAAAACTGGTCTATAAGTTTCCAGTGCATTTCTTTGAGATTCAGCACGAGTACTTGATTTGAGACCTGTAATGCTGGCTTGTTTTCACTGTGGATTTGCCCCAGCCCCCGGAACTGTTTTATTGCTGCTTTTTGAGTTACTCCCATGGGCTGAAATCTTTGGAGAATAACACAGGAACCTTTAAAAAAACAACTTGCAACTAAGATACTTTGATTGACTTACATTTTGAAACTGAAGATAAATCTTTTTTTCCTATACCCAAGTGCCCAGTGTCAAGTCTACAGTTTGTTCATCTTCCAAACTGATATATCCCTGAAGTCTGCAATCCGTTTTTCATTTCAGGTAAATAAATTTCCACTTCCTGATACTGTGCTTCCTGAGAACATAACACATTTTTCTTGATCATGGCAGATTTTAAGGGGGGAAAACAAGCAAATACTACATGCTTAGCTGTGATACTTAAAATTAGATGGTCACCTGTATATTTGATTTTTAAAAATAAAGATATATAGCATGTATTTGAAGGTGAGAACTGTAGAGGTCAGGGACAAACCGTCAACCTTTCTTGCAGTTTTTCTTCCCAGGTAGAATTTTTGTTTTAAGGTTACATTTGAGATTTTTGTAGATGCCATCATAAAACAATAAATTTTAAGTAAGAAAATTATAAGCTTTGTTTATGAGTGTGTTTTATGGCACTAAAGGCTGTTGGTGATTAATCATTTCAAAGATTAAAAATAACCCCCTCAAAAAGAAGAAGTAACCTATATGTAAATGAAACAAAACCACCAGCAATATCACAACTATCAAAATCTACAAAATAAATGATCACATGCATTGTACATTGTTACCAGATTAAGTAGAAAAGCCAGAATTTAACTGTTTTCCTGAAACTCAGGAAGGAGGAACTAGAGCTATTCCAGAAGATGTTTTCTATTGCTACCCTATGCATTGTAACTCTCTTCAACATCTATCTTAAGTGGCCTTTTCATGTGGATGGGACCCAGAGTAAATTGACTCTGTCCAACTTGATCAGATGGGCAGAGAGACAGAAGAAGGTTGTCCTATAAATAGCACAGTCTGGAATCATGTAAGACTTTAATCCTAATAACCAGCACCATGATTAGCACTAGAAAGCCTCCTACCAACCAAGGCCATTCTTGAGAGAATGAGTTACCTGAGTATATCAGAATACACCTATCATCACCTGAGAAACCATCCAAGTTGTACTAGCTTCAGCTTCCAATGCTTTCCAAGGACAGTCCCAAGTTATAGCACATGGCAGTAGTCCAAGCAGGACTGACTTAGGCATGGTTGACTGTAAGCAAGGCTTCCCAATTCAGGAATGGATAGAGACAAAATGTAGCTATAATAATTGCTCATTTAGTTATTTCTCTTTAGTTATTAAAAATGATCATTCGTTAAAAGAACATTTCAGTCCATTTTGCACCAAAGCCTTATTTACATTTGGCTGTTAAATAGGGAGGTATTAGATACTAAAACTGCCCTTTAGTTTGTCTTGGAAAGAGCCCAACTGAAGCAAATTGATTGACTGAAGAGTCTGCTTTCTAGACTTTTGGTTATTTAAGGCCCGGTCCTACTGGCTGATGGACGCAAAACATATGCATAAAGGGCACAACAGACGAGCAAAATTTTGTGGGTGGCTCCATCTGTTGTCATCCGCTCCAAAAAGTGGCAAAAATTTGCATAAACAGAACAGAAAAGAACGGACATGGGTAAGTTATGTACGGGGTGATAGTTAAATGGATGTTCATAGGAAGCCTAGCGGATGAAAGCGGACGGAAGTGGATGACACCTCCGAAGGGGTTCCGGGGGAGAATTGCGAAGCGGACGCACAGCGGATGAAGCGGATGCATCACGTACACCTAAAGGAAGAAAGGGGATGCCGTGCGGATGTATATCGGATGCAAAAGCATCCTTTCTATTTCCGGTGCTACTAACGATGTATAGACGTTCATGTACCTTTCTTTCCCCTCTTTCCATTTTCAGCTGCAGTGGATGTGAGTTGCGAGGATGCCCAGAGGATGCAGAAGGATACAACGGACGTTTAACGGATGATAAATGGACATAGAACGTTTGTTGCTCGTATGTCGCAGATTTACATCGTACATGGTGGAAAGTTCATCCCGTTCACAAGTTTGTGTGCAGCTCAAAACTTCTTGCGCGGATGAAATTGCAGTGGACAGATGCTTGACGGATAGAGAGAATGAAAACACGTATGCAATGAGTACACAACGGATCAATAGCGTTTTCCCAATGGAGCAATGGATGGCAAGCTTTTTTTAACGTTTTACATCCTCTTTGCATCCGTAAGTGCAGTGGGACAGGGCCTTTACATCAAGAGTATCAGATCAACAATACTCAATACCCAAACTCAATAAATAAGCCCAAATAAAGGTACCAAGTAATAAATCAAGTTATTCTGGGCTAAATATACAAGCATACCTGATGCTTAGTCAAATTTTTGCTTATTTTGTTGGCAACAATCTTTCAAGGTCTTTGGTATGGTTTTATGGAACTTATTGATTAAATAGCTTTCAACTGAGTTATATTGCATGCATGCAGCTATCTTCCAGAGATAATGTTCATAACAGAAACCATTTTTTGTTATGAGCAGAGGGAGATACTGCTAGTACAATTTCTGAAGCCTACCTGGTTGTGTTCACTTGTCATCTGCAAAACTGAATGGGATATAATTCTGTTGGATGTTTTCTTTTGGGAGTTAACTGAACCAAGAGAAGTTAGGGAGTTTGCAGACTTCTGAAAAAGTGATTTTACATGCACTGGAAGTTAGGGCACACTTCTATAGATACATATTGGAAACCTCAGTGACATTGTACTGAATTCCTTGGAAAGAAATTCCAAAAGCAAATTTTCTCTGATGAAGAGCTTGAATAAGCCACTTACAGATCCACTTACAGCCAATTAGAAAAAAAATGTTTGGGTGTGGTTACATACATAAATCCAGTTATTTCCAATTGTGTGCTTGCCACCCATTTTGGCAAATTCCAGAATGTGATTCAGGGGTACCAGGGATAATATGTTTCATTTCACAATATATTACTAGTTTTAGAAATTAGTATATTTTGCATTTCTTTTTATTATTGTTACATAAATCTGCCTTTCCCTGATTTCCTTTCTTCCTCAATTACTTCTGATTAATTAGTCATTTCTAACATAAATTCAGGAAATGTGATGTGTGCAGCTAATTGGTTCAGTTACATATAATTCCTCTTTCTCTAATATGAGTACAACAGACACATATACATTTAAATGTCAGTGGGATTATGCATTGGTTTCATCACAATCGTTTTCATGTTGTCACATAAATCTTGTTTGCTTTTTAAAATGGATATTCTATCCTTCAGCAACCTTCCCAATGTAGTTTACAAAAGAAACAATAGCCATATTATAAAGTATATTTTAAAATTCTGCACAAAATAATAATGATTCACGATAGAAAAGAAAATATCTGCAATAGATACTGGGAGTATACTTTCATTGTAACAATAAAAATACCACCAGGGTGTGTGCAATTTTTAAAATTCTCCACAACTGCTCCTTGGGTGTGTTGGTACTATATAAAAGGAGAGGATGAGAGAAGAAATAAAAATTAAGGCAAGTGTTTTGGTCATGTGGTTTCCAATTAAGAATTGATCTGAACACACAGGCAGAAAATTGAATGTGTTTTGCAAATATCTGATTACATCTATTGTAGCTCTTGCCTCATTTTTTCAAATGAAGGTCAAATATAAAAATTCTACTTAAAAAAAAATTGGGATATGAAACTTTCAAGATGATAGAGGAAAAAGTTCAGCCCCTTCTCTGTGTGCAATCCTTAGGATATCTGCTATCATTATTCTCCTTGGTCTTCTGTACCCAGTTCCTTTATTTCTTTTTTCAACCTAGTATTTAGTTTTCACATCTTTTACTATCTTGGTCAACCTCTGAATTTAACAGTTAAGTCACGATGATGTGGTCTGCAAACACATTTGGTTTGTGCTTTGGTTTAAACAACAAAAGCTACATAACAATGATATAATCAAGAAATTATTCTGGTGCCACAGCTTGGGCAATGTCAGAAAAATTGGAAATCTTAACTAGTCATCATAAAAAAAAATATCAAACATGGGAAGAGCAAACTCTATAGTGTACTACCAAACCAGCATTTTTTTTTCAGTACGCATGCAAATGAGGAAGGAGGAATGTAGCAACCCCATGGCTTAGATAAAATATCCTCTATCTATATGTTCATGCTTGTCAGATGAGGAATTGACCTCTGTTATGACACTACTAGTTGTACTGTAGAATATAATGCATTGTTATGTATTACAGTCTAAATACAGTCTCTGTCAGTGCAGCAAGTTTTTAGGTATATTTCTGTTTCACTTACTTATATGTGATTTTAACCAATGTTGGAAACCTACCACTGTTGTCAAATTAAGAAATAAAACTCTATACAACATATAGAATCTTTAAAATAACTGTCTCTTTTGTAAACTTTTAAAACACATATCTCTAAAATCTCTGAAATCTATCTAATTGAATGCTGCTGCTGTTAGTATTCTTATTCTTTAATCCCCATTCTCTATAAAAAGTATATCTATAGAGGGGAGTGGGAGATTGACAGGACTGTAGTCCTGTTTCCAAAATTTTCTTTCAGCAAATTCTAAAGCAGGGGTATCAATTCAAGGCCCGGGGACCAGATGGCTGCGACAGCCTCCTGCAATGCTCTGAGAGTGAAAACAGCATTGCAGGAGGCTGTCGTAGCTAAAAATGGAGCTCAGGAGCCCATTTTTGCTGTCAGAGCACTTGGGCCACCACAGACGCCCCTGACATGAGTGAGGTCGACCTGGCCATGCCCACCCCAGCCATGCCGTTTCCAGCTCTGAGGTCAAACACAAACCTGATATGGCTCTCAGTGAAATCAAGTTTGATACCCCTGCTCTAGAAGACTGAATGATAGATGCCTAGCAAGCTCTATCGTAGCCTTTCAATGTTGAGATACTGACCAGATGATATTTTTAAAGAAATATTTTTAATATTTTAATATTTTTATTAAATAAAAATATTTTATTAAATATTAAAATATTTTAATATTTTTAAAAGAAATAATGGATTTCTTTTATGTCAACGTAAAGTATTGGGACCATTTCCTCAAAATTACAGCCAACTTTAAAATATTATTTCTCCCAATAATTTTCTAGGAGGGATACATAGCAGAAAAGTGAACCAAGTAGCGAATAAAGCTGTTTAGTATCTTTTAAATTTTTAAAAAATGATAAGTAAGTTGGTAAAAAGCAAAGTACACTCATCTTTGTTTCCAAGAGTTATTTGTCTAGTTTTATCTATATGTCTAGTATTGTCTATATTTCTAGTAATGAGCATCACTCAGTACTATAGGGCCCAGCCCAAAATCCTTTTGGGCTGGGCCCTATAGTATTCTCTTAATAAATTTAAATAAATTTCTCTAAGGGATTATGCAAACACTGAACATAGTTACAGTATAAATTTGCTTTCTTTAGAATTCAGTTTTGTGATAAATGAATACAGATAATACTGGAACAGTAATTTGGAATTGATATTATTCTTACCTTATAAAGCCATTTTGGAGGGAAAAAGGAGAATGAATTGAACTAATGCAAATGTATTCACCATGCATGAAATTTGTACTTAGCCTTGAAAATTTAGAAAAGGCAGATAATAACCATTTGCTGGAATTGTAATTACTGTCACCATTTGTAAAGCATTTATGTAAAGTACTGCACTATTGACTAACCAAGTGCAAATTCTCTGCATTTTGTTAAATATGAAATCATCAATTTTAAAATCCTCCCATAGTTCTGTAAAAATTAATTGAACATACTACCATGTTTCTTTCTCTATACATATATTTTTTAAAGTTTGGATTTAGATCAATGGAGTGTAGTTATACTTCTGGATAATTCTGTTAGATAACTGAGAGAGAATGTGCAAACATATATTTGCACATAGCCTTGCAGGATAATACTATGTCTGTTTATTTGGAAGTCTACTGATTTAAATTAGTTCAGAAGATAATATGCTTCGGACAGATTATTCAATTGTTTCAGACTGCAGCCAATAATGAGTGGGTATCTTTAAGAATCTATTTCCATTGTCTCCACTTTTTCATGTGGATAATTCCATGTTCCATTAAGTTAGCGTATGCATTCTTTTTCTAGGGGAAATAACGACAAGAGTTGTGATGGCACAGTGATTAGAATACAGCATCAAGACTCACTGGCGTAAGGTTGACTCATCCTTCCATCCTTCCAGGGTTAGTAAAATGAGGACCCAGATTGTTGGGATCAGTTTACTCTGTAAACTACATAGAGAGGACTATAAAGCATTGTGAAGCAGAATATAAAGGCCCTGTCACACTGGCCGACGGATGCAAAACATTTGTAAAAAGGACACAGCGGACGAGAAAAAT